>JALPQI010025208.1:0-13698 GCA_025490895.1 Thaumatotibia leucotreta
GAACATAGGCCTCCTCAAAGATTGCCACAATGACCGGTCCTGCGCCACTCGCATCCAGCGGACTCCTGAGACCTTCACTGTCCACCTTGTGGGGGGCCTACCTACATACGCTGTGCCTTCCACCTGCGAGGCCGCCGCATTGGCCATCGGTTCTACGTGCAATGTGCCCCGCCCACTGCCACTTTAGTTTAGTGATTCGGAGAGCTATGGAGCTATACTTTAGTTCTGCTGCGGATCGTCTCATTTCTAATACGACCTCGCAGAGAGACTCCCACCACAGCCCTCTCCATTGCCCTGTGGGTGACTTTAAGCTTTCTTATGAGGCCCATTCTAAGCGACAACGTTTCAGTACCGTATGTCATCACTCTTTTAAATCTTTGATCAGTGTGTGTTCCCACACTGATCAAATACTTTTGTCTTCAAGAACTGCGGAATATTGGTCGAAAAGATGTGTCGTAGCTTCCCAAACGCTGCCCAACCTAGTCGGATTCGATGATTGACCTCTTACTCAAAGTTGGACCTACCTAACTGGGTAGCTTGTCCTAGGTATATTATAGTCGTCTACACCTTCGAGTTTAGTCTCCGATTGTAACGGAAGTTTTCGTCTTATCCATGTTCATTCTAAGACGAACTCGCTCGAAGGCGCTACTGAAGTCAGCGAGCATCGTACTGAAATCTTCCAAGGTCTCAGCCAAGACCACCGTATCATCAGCGAATCGAAGGTGAGTGAGGTACTCGCTGTTTATGTTGATACTCACCTTTTCCAGTCCAGTCTTAAAGACATCTTCCAGTGCAGCGGTAAACAGATTAGGGGAGATGACACCTCCTTGCCTGACTCCCCGCTGTAGTATAATATGCTTCAAGCTCTGGTCTTGGAGTCGGATTGACATAGTGGCGCTTTCGTACAAACACCTCAACATTTCGAAATAGCGGTAGTCTACTTCGTATCGTTAAAGAGACTGCAGAGTGAGAGAGTGAGTTTCGATCAAATCGATGGCCTTGGGGGTTACCATGACGTACTAATGCGATTCAGTTTAGGTTCTGGGGAAGGGGCAGTGATACACGACTCGTATAGCATTGTCCCTTTCTCTCGACTTAAATTAAACCGCATTAGTACGTCATGGAAACCCCCGTTATCGTAGTCCACAAACGCTAAACGCTAAACAGAGGGGAAGGTTATACCTATTCCTCGGTCTTCTGTATAACATTTACGAAAAGCCAATTCGGAAACCGGCTTGTTCGGGAGACTGGAAGTCATCAAGCCTGCGTGCAAGACGATTCGTCATGACTCTTGAAAACATCTTATAAATATGCCTCGGAAGTGAGATGGATCGGTAGTTCTTCAATAAGGCGTTGTCACCTTTTTTCAAGAACAGTACCACCACTCTTCTGTTCCATGCCTAAGGCGTTCTCCCTTCCGGAGTTGAACAACTTCTGAAGGGCGATAAGGATTGGTTTACCACCTGGCTTCAGATGCTCAGCTATAATTCCGTCTTCCCCAGACGCCCTGTTATTATTTTTTAGTTTATTTTTGAGCTGTTCAAGAGCCATTCTAATATCACATAGGCTGATGTCTCGGATAATCTCTGTATAGTGCCGGGTCAGTCACTTACTTCATAAGAAATTTATCAATTATCAAATTCCGTGTGAAATAAACGTTTAACCCGGGGTGCTTGGTTAACCCAGATTGATGCAATTTGCCCTAACAGACATTATGGAGTATTTTGTTTACGCAAAATCGCTAAATTCCCGCAGTAGAAACGTACTGTCAACAATAAGTCAAAGCAACGTCCCTTTTTTATTCGAGGTACGCGACAGGTGCAATTTTTTTACAACTTATTTTTGTATGGGAAGTTCCAAAAAGTATATATTTTTAAAAACTACAATAAATATGCTATCTTGTAGTATTTTTTTTATTTTCATATATTTATTTAGTAATACTTATATAACGCAACAATCAAAAAAAAAATCGGTGATTATTTTACCTTTATACCAATAATTATTTTTTTATATATGAAAATCCTCATGTTTATTATCAAAATTGAATTCCTCGTGTCTGTTTTATATGAAAATGATACCAAACAATGAATAGTAGGCCTAAATATTAGACGAAAAAAATTTAAACATAACCCTTCCGTTTGCACATTCACCCCCCTCTCCCCTCGTTCAGGGGGGGAATTGGTTTTCCCTCCACATCTAAAAATATTTATTTTTATACCCTCTAGCTCTGGTAAAAATTACAAAACTGTAACTCACAGCGCACAATTTTTTCCATTTGGACCTCTACTAATACGACTGTCTACTTATACATATACGACGCCAACAAAGTAATACAATAAACGATGAAAAAAAAAAAGTTTTGGATACTTGTTAAGTCCCGGAAAAGTGGGGATGTTTTTTAGGGTTCCATAGCCAAAGGTTAAGACTGAACCCTTATAGATTCTTCATGTCCGTCTGTAGCAGCCGTTTTACTCGGAAAGTGTAAGTAAGTACTACAGTAATAGAATTTGATAAGGATATGTTTTGTATTAACTGCGACAAAATGATGATAAATAACGGTATTTTTTTAAGTTCATAATTAAATAAAATGTGTAACCGTGAGTCCGTAAAAATATGCAATAATCGTAAATAATACAATACTTTCAAAGATAATTATTTCGATTCGAACATAATCGGCCAAGCAGTTTTTGAGAACTACGGTACCCTACACTAATCTTTCTCTTAAGTATTTATTTATTTATGTGGCTGGCTTCGAGCCTAGGCTCGTCTCATAATAAGATCACACGAGTGTTTAATGCCTAAATTATGTACAGTCACATACATAACTTTATCTACATCCATATCATAAATTAAGAATGCCAATTTACCTTTATTTACATTTACATTCCACTAAGGACTGATTTTTCAATCCCCAGTTAACAATACCTGTCAAATAAATGTTAGCCCTGTCCTTTTTTGACTGATGGTTTTAGAAAAGGATGGTGATAATTTTAACTAACGGATAGGTTTATTTGATGATTGAAAAATCAGCACTAAGTGAAATACCTCTAAATATAACGATTCAAATCAGTTGAAATCACTCGAAAACAAACAAAACGGCGTCGGTGGGGCTGCAGAGGAAGAGGAGTGTCGGTGTTGTCGTTGCCGCTCGCCCTATTCTCTGCAGCCGAAGTGTGGTCGGCGGCATAACCACAGACCTGATATGCCGCCGGGTGCCGGGAAATCTTCCGGCACCTACGGTCTCCTTGTGGCGGTCTCGGGAGGGTCCGCCACAATGCATCATGAAGACCGAGGAGGGAGGCGCGCCCAACCATCTGGCGCGCCCAGCGTGGAGGGTCTTCGACACCCGCGAAGGAGCAGCTGCCGCCGGCGGGGTTGCGAATGTAAGCGAGAGCATTCTCGTAACCCCGTCAAAAAGGCGCCGAGGTGGCATATGGGGGGGTTTTTAGTGGGTATACCGTAGGCCTCATTAGCCAAACGGGAGTCCCACATAACCGCTCGGGTCCCCTCCCGCACCCAGGCGGTATGCGTAAAGCATTTCTCCCCCCCTAAACAAAAAAAAAAGGTACATCTACCGTAAACTAATTCTTACGTTAAATCGACATAAACGTATGTCTACTAAGAGGTCCCGATTAAAAGTAGCAGTGTCTGAAGGTGCGTTCAAACTAGAGATGCACCGAATATTCGGTAGCCATCCGGTATCCGGCATATCCGGCCCATATTTTAATATCCGGCCGGATACCGGATACCGGATAGTAACTTTGCTTGATTTTGGGGTAACGAAGAGAACATAAAAAGTTATAGAAGAGTCACGGTAACAGCAATACATATATTCAGGTTCTTATTCAAGGCAGTCAGAAGTACCACGACTTCAAGCTCTGAAAGTACTTTTGTAGGGGAGTTCATTTTCGGTGAAAAATGCAAAACCGCCAAAGTAGGAAATACCTCTCAGCACCCCCAAATTTAAAGTAAATTAAACAAGGGCTGTTTTGTAATAAGAAGTAAGTTTCCAAGACTGTTCAAAGCCGCATAAAATTTCTCGTGAAACATTCAGAAAAATGTATTGTTGAAGGTATAAATCAGGTAAATAGTGCCAGAACACCGTGTTCAAAATACTCGTACATTGGAATAAGTAACGCTAAATCTTCCACATGATCATTTGATTGAATATGAATGTATTTTTGAAGTTTAGTTTATAGCGATTACAAAAAAATAAAAACCGGTCAGTTTAAAAATAAGGGGTGTACCGATAAAAAACTGGCAAATTCAAATGAAAAAATCGGATCGATATAGTTAGGTAGCTATAATTTCATGCTTTGGAAATTAAGCAGGAAGTCTTAACTTAGCTGACTGTAGTACTTTTGTGTCACTACTGCATTTCAGGTACTCACAGTACAGCTTCTTCGAAACCTCTTCCAAACTATCTTTTCCAAACATTTTTTTCTTTTTTTGTATGCAGTTTTCTAAATTATGGGACTGTTGTCAATATATCTGGCTATTCTTCCCGTGTTCCTTAAGATATCCTTGACTTATGCATACTATCCTTGATACTTTTTGGGACTGATTTCGCTTCATAAAACTATACCAAAGAGACTAAGATTTGTATAGGATTAAATAATTGATTAAAGACCCATAAAAATTTCACATAATATGTGACATAATTCCCTTCACAGAGTATTACTGCGCCCAAGGCAGGGGTATATTAAAAAAAAACATGGAGATTAACCAGAAATATAGGTCACTTCTGCAGAACACGAAATCGTGCAGTGGAGAATAAAAAAAAAGAGCTTGGAAAAATATTTTTCGAAGGGGTTCTGGAGAACTTGTATTGTGAATACTGAAATTGCAGTAGCAACAAAAAGGACCAAAGTTAGCTAATTTAAGACCTCCTAGTTAATTACAAAAGCCAGAAATTACAGTTTTTTAACTATATTGACCCGATTTTTTCATTTGAATTTGCCAGTTTTTTATCGGTACACCCCTTATAGCATATCATACGCTGCTACTTTTATAAGGAACCATTCTTTTTTACTTTATCGTGAGCCAAAAGTAGCAATACGGCATATTGAATACCTACACAGGAGGTGGCACAATTTTTTAACACGTTCTCTGCGGTAGGGGGGTATCTCGAGTAATCTCGACCCCTTACAAAGTATGGTTTATTACGAGTTAAGCTAATTGCCGTTGCGAAGGTGTTAAAGGTGCCAATTTTACCTATTTATTATATTAAGAATACTGGTCAGGTGGACATTTTCATAGAAAATATTGTAAACATGCTAATTGGAAGTTTTCTAAATATTTATAGTAAAGGTAAAATCTTATTTAAATTAAGTTGTATTGGCATTTCCCTGAATTTATCATTGAATCCAAAAAAACATTGAAATTGTCGTTAGATTGGTTTGTACAGACAAAATACAGAACGTTTAAAAAACACCTTAAATGTACTAATGGTACTCAATAAGAGTTTTTCAATCAGTCATCCGACGGTAAAGTTCCATGTTTTTTGGATTGGGTGAAAAAATCAGGGAAATTACAATACCTACAACATGATGAAAAAGTACAACGTAGGTACTAACAAACAAAAATAGTCGAAAAGTGATTGACAGTTTCCCTGCTGACTGTTAAGCACCTGTTAAGTATCTAGTTACAAATAACATCCTATAATTATTTCTGTCATTCGCGCTCATAACTAGTAGAAGTCCAAATTACATGTAATTGCAAATTGTACGTAGGTAGATGTAATTGGGAAGTCTATTACGTTTCATCTCATTACAAAGTACTTACATTAATACACAATAATCAAATTTGCGATAACTACGCGAGTCATGCCAAAATAATTTAGATATTCAAAAATGGAATGTTTATTCTTCAGTACAGGTATTTATTTCTTTAAAGTATCAAACCATCCAACCATCATTTCGATCCGTTTAAAATCACTTGGAAAATACCGCCAGCGCCAATCCTTTAGTCACCTCCGTAATAGGGATGATGACTGTAGTTAAAATAAATTATTTAACATTATGCAAGACATAATAGACGAAGACATTATTACTAAGATGTAGATTGCAGTAATTTTTGTACAGAACTTCTATTTAATAAATTGAAAATAACTTAAAAGAGTAGGTCATTTGGCGGTACTCAAACGTGACGTCACATTTGAGTATTTCATATAAAATTCCAAAGTGGTGATCGTTTTGACAGTTCGAAAAAAGATGCTGATTACTTGCCAGTCATCAATTATCATGCCTATTTTATAGTTATATGCAGCTAAGGCATCTTCTTTGCTGCCATAACGCTTTCCTTTTAAGTTTTCTTTAAGTTTCGGAAACGGGTAAAACTCAAGAGGTTGCTAGGTCCGGGGAACCTGGTGGATGAGGCAGGATAGAGATGTTTTTTGAAGCGAAGTATTCGAGTAGGCCAACTGAAGTGTGTCGTGCGGCGTTATCGTGGTGCCAGAGCAGGTGCCGGGTTCCTGACTTCGGCCGCGTGTCACACCAGGATGACAATATTTATGGAGCACAAACAGTAAAGGTGGATTTACACCAAACGAGCGAATGCTCATTCTATCCCCCACTTTTTTAATTCCGACGAATTACGTTTTGTGTAGCGAACAAATTTCGTAGAGTGGGGATAGAATGAGCATTCGTTCGTTTGGTGTAAATCCACCTTTACATATATACCGATACGAATTAACCATTCGTTGATCCTCCAGCACCACAGTTAAATTTAAAATACCTATTGATTCAGGGGGGCTACCATATTTATGTCATATGACCTCTTAAATGCGATTTATGATTGATTTGCTGTAATCCTATCCTGTAATGATACCCCTGTATCATTGAATAGGTCTCTTAAAAAGAATAAGGGTCTTGATAGAAAGTTTTTTCTAATGTCCATATTTTCGGAGATAATTGGTCCAGAAGAAAAAAATCTGCCCCACCCCCTATAACTTTCGATCCGTAGGTCCAAAAAATATGAAAAAAATCATGAATAGTGGGCTTACAGAATACATTGAAATAAAACTATTTTGGACATTATCGGCCCAGCCGTTTTTGAATAACTACGGAACCCTACACTGAGCATAGCCCGACATGCTCTTGCCCAGTTTTTTATTTGTTTTCTACTAACGACTGGTATTATACTCGTAATCAATCATATATAGGTAGTTACGAAGAATCAAAACTGTCTTAGGATCGAAAGTTAACAAGAAAAAACACTGTTAGTACTTACAAATATGTTATCACTAAAAACAAAATGTAATCTCATGGGGTTATCCGCTATGCAAAAAAACAATCCGCTGATATATTGATAAAAATATCACTATCATTATAAACTGTTTGGATACCGCGTTTCATTACACTGATGAGATAAGTACCTAAATTAATGCAGGCATCTACTCAAGAGAGGAGGAAATAAAGAATACCATTTAACACTGACCTTAATCTATCTACGATAAATATATCGACGTCATAAATGTAACGGACCTATTAAATTTATGACGGCGAGATAATAAAGTTAAAGCTAGAAAAAAAAACAAAACACTTATTGTTTATTTTCTCAACCAAACTAACAGGTACCTACGAGTAGTTATAAATACACAATGTGTAATTGTACATGTGTTTGTGTGATAAAAAATCCGTCCTTTCCGTAAAATAACACATATAAAATATATATTACTACACGAAAGTACTTATTTTACGTTCGTAGTTGATTCTGTAAACAGTATAACTTACAACATCGAAAGTTATGACAACTGGCCTACTACGGCGAAACTCGTAAATTTCGAGGATTTTTCTCTGTAACTCCAACGAAGGCGTCATTGGAGTGAGAGAGACAAACCCTCGAAATATGTACGCGGAATTCTTAGTTCGCGGTAAAGCCGCTGATTACCAAGGACCGGAATTCCCATACCAAAAATGAGATTGGCAGAATGATTGACCAATCAGTTATGTCGACTTATCGATAAATAACTTCATTAAGTCAAGTTGAAGTAATTAAATTAGTTTTTTTTAATATACGTAGACAAACAAAATAACGGTGTCCCTAATTAACTGGCCGCCAATGTAAGGTGTGAAATCGAATTGGAGATCAAAAATGTAAACAAATGGGATACCACCACAAAAAAATAATTACGAGAGGTTACCCCCTCTCGTAATTATTTTTCTAAAATCATTCAAATACTTATAAAAAATGCGTATTTACCGTCACTGACGGTACACAGATTTTTTAAATATTTTACAAAGTTTTAATACAAAACATTAAGCGAAATATATAATTTTTTTAATGATATATTTCGCTACTTTTAATAAAATGCAAGGTGTTTATTTTATACTACTGGCAATGATAAGAAATCTTAAACATTTGGTTCGACGTTATAACAATAACTAGTTTATTCGTAATTTAATACGGTAACTACACTAAGAACCATTTAAGAGGGTTCGCATTTAAAACTATGTACTTCAAAAATCAAAACAAGAGGGTGCACCAAATGACTGTTTTATGAATTTTTACTCCTAAAATTTAGCATTACAAAGTATAAAGATTTTAGTATTTTTACCTACAAATCAATCATTTTCATATTTTAATCGAAATGGATTCGATCGTAACAAAGATGAAGACTGAAATTCGTTCCCCGACTATCCTAAAGATTAAAGTAACACGACATTCGTTTTCAAACATTAATTATGTTGATTATTTACATCATTCTAGCAAATTTTCTAGGTTTTATTTTTGTAATCAGAAACCGTCGACACTCAGATGTATGTTTTTTTATTGTCATGTCCAAAAATATGTTAACGATTGTGATACTTTGTGTATCGAATATACTTTGACTTTCGCGTATCTACATCTACACATAAAACATTGTCTTAGGTTTAGTACCTGTAAGGATAGTTGTAAGTGAAGTGTTAAATAGGTGTTCTGCCTTTTAGCCGAATTTTTTTTGGCCGATTTTCATTTGCCAAAATACTAAAGAAAATACTAAAGATTGCCAAATTATTGTATGACAACGTTTCACTTGGCAGAATTATTGTAAAGCAGATTATTATAACGCAACTAAACTTTTGGCGGACTTATCATTTGTCAAACGGTTCACTTGACCGAACAACTCATGGACGAATAACGTTTCACTGATGCAACAGTTGCATTTTCATACATTTGGCAAGTTACAAAGAAGCGTACCCATACTTAATTCTTTTTTTAACCAGAAGGAAAAAATGAGCGAGTGAGCGCCTTCCAGTGCAGATCCGACTTGGCCGGGTTAGGTTATTTTTTTTTCGTCCCGAAAAAAGATATGCTAGTATTCATACTGTATAAGAAAATAAGTATATAAAAAAAATAGAAAAAGGAGGCATTTCAAAAAAAGGTAGTTACCTAAAGTGTAAGTGTGTTAAAGGTGGTTACCTGTATAAAATTTGCCCCAAGTGAAAATGGCATCCTTGTAAATAAATTCCCTCAAAAGTTGATAGAAGACTCAGTAAATCTCAGTACCTATCGCAGCTTTTTCGAAATCCAATACGCATGTTTTAGGTACAAGATCGATTCCATTTTCATTGCCGTATTCTATTAATATTACGTAGTTGCTAAACGAAATTGTACGTAATGAAACATTTGGTAAACCATAAACAACAAAGTGTATATTACGTCAAGTAAAACATTCGGCCACGTGAATGTTGGCATTTTGAACATTTGCTTTGTAAAACACGGACCAAATGTTAGGTTGGTAACTGTGAGGTTGGCAAATAAAACAAAACATTTTAATAAGTTGGGAAATGAACATTTGGCGAAGTAAAATTTCGCGAAACGTGAGTTGGGAAGTGATATTCGGCCATATAATTTTCGGCGATAAAATAAGAGAACCTGTTAAATAAAATAAAATAAAAAACCAATCTCAAAATGCGACGTTAATTTACAAAGGTGTTAAAAACTACATTCGATATTAAACGTTTTATACCCCTGGAATGTCACTTTAACATTGACTTTGTAATGTCATGTAGTTGTCATAGATTGTTTACATTTTTGATCTCGAATTCCATTTCAGAGCTTAGTCTAGTACTTGTAGTATAGTAAGGAATAAAACACAAAATACTTTATTTTTACATAATTTTTATATGAAACTTGAATTTAAAAAAATAAGCAAATACAAGTACATACTATTTCGAAGGATAGGTGAACTAACTAATCTTCATTCAAAATAACAGAAGCGAAATCTACATCTGTGCTAAATATGTGTTCGTTGTCTTTCTTGTAGCAAAAGGAAATAGTCATTATTTTCTCAGCATTATAGATCCATTTATAAGATGAAAAAGTGCGTTCTACCTCAATTGAAGTGACGGACGCATATTATAATTATATGTAGTATTCGATAACGCTGTTTTGGCTGTAATCACTTTTAACTATGATATCGGTATAATTGCGCATTATGTCATAGTCCGAAATTCTGTCTAGTATTTTCTCTTGATTCATTTGCAGCGTGTGAGATCCACATCAATTTCATCAATTCAATTTTGAATAGCTTTTACCTGGTCTAGTATTATAAAAGAGTCTACTAAGGACAAACAGAATATTGATTTAAACTTTCACGATTATCACTCATAATTTTAAAGACAAACGGGTCTCAATCGCGTGAACTTACGTTTAATTATATCCTGACGTTTCGGGCATGACGTTACACCCGTGGCCGCAGGCAGACTGGCGAGAGAATGTATCAACACCTTCGAGCTGCGCGGGTTTTTCGAACTACCCGCACTTGAACTTGATTATTCACTTCTAGGCTAGGGTTGTCACTAGTCCTACACACAACACTCACAACATTCAATGGCTTTAAAATGGATGTTTCACGCTTACATTTGTAAATCACGGGATTCCACGCGGACGAGATTCCTTGCCCCTCATTTTGATTAAAATTCCGATGTTTCTTAATTTCAATAGCTTCACGTACTTTTCGGCTATGATGTATAAGCTCGGTTGAGAGGACTTTCGGGTTATGGAGCTCAATCCAGTGGTTAGGTCCGGACTCAGTCCAGTGGTTAGGACTCCAACAAATGCTCGGCCACAGCAGACTTATTCGTTTGACGCTTCTTAACAGCCGTGATATGTTCCTTGACCCTTTCTGCTATGGCATGGTGCGTTTGGTTTCCCCAATATAGGAACTACCACAGCTACAATCGATCTTATAAACGCCCGTTGTATGATAAGATAAGGTAAAACATCCTTAGGCGACCTTAGATGCCCTGCCACAATTGATAACGGCATGTGAACGGTTGGTATGGAATACTTATTCAAAAGTGTACCTATTTCGTCCGTTACACCCCTGACATAAGGCAAAAATGCTGGTCGCCTTGCAACATCTGGATGTTTCGTCCTCGATGTTCGTCTGGGTTGCCGTCTGTTCATTATGTAGCCATTTCTCTTCAGAACCACCAGGTCACAAAGGTCATGTGCTCTGTTCTTTAGAGAATTAACCACAGACTGAAGCTGCCGGGGGTGGTAGTGAGACAGAGCGTTCAAATACCTGTCTGTGTGTGTGGGCTTCCTATAGACACTGTGCGCCAAAGAACCATCATTATCACCTTTACGTCCAGAAAAGGCAAACTACTATTTTAAGCAGGCACTTTTTTGCTTCACTTATTATAGCCGACTTTTGTATTTCAATGAAGTAAGATGTTACATAATAATCTTTATATTACAATAATTAGAATTCTGTATTTTCTGTCATTAAATTTAGTCAATCACATAAAATAGATATCGATTATAGTTCAAAAATGCTCCGAAATGTTTGACTTGGCAGAAAACTGAGCATCTGAAACTCTGATCACAGGATGAAAATGAAAAATAAAATGAATAAAATAAATGAGTTGGCGGGTATTGGTTACATATTTTTCTTTTTTCGCTTTACGACAACTTCGTTGTGTAAATTGCAATGAAAAATGTGTTTTACTTTCCTCGCCTCGTGAAAAGCAGAGTGTACAACAAGGGCATAAATATCCATGTTACTCTCGGCTACTAGTTCGGTCTTCGCTTCGCTCAGACCAAAAAAATTGCCTCGGGTAAACAATAGGTCGCTTTATGCTCTTGTTGTACAATCTACTATTTTAGTTGGTAATGGTTAATGCGACATTATTACATAACATCGATAAGTCGATAAAACAGCTTGGTCAATCCCTCTGACAATTTTTGCTATGAAAATTCAGGTTCTTGCTGATTACTTACGTGACTTAGTGCCTTTCTTGCTGCAACCAAACTTGACAGATCGGTCAACATTACGAAGCGGATTAAGTTCTATAAAACTTCCTATGCAACATGCAATAGGTAATGTTTCAAGAACTATTTTAACGTTGACCGTGCAAATTAGGCTATCCTTTTACATACAGTTATAGGTTTCTTCATTTGTTTATGTTTTCGTTGTCATGTCCGAGTTACGCATTTAATAATGATTAGACCCCGGTATCGGTGGTGCAAAATGGTAACTGTCAAGTTCTTAGGGATGGGGTAAAAATATTTGTGATGTCGATAATTAAAGTTACATATCGATAATTTTTCTTTACCATAATAATAAGCTAAGACTTTAACTAAACGCACCTTATTATGATATAAACTAGGACTATATAATTACAAAATCAACAAAATATTTATTTAATGTTATGTAACATCGCCATACTTTTTATTGAGGCAATTGTCGATGAACCTTCTGAAGTTTGGGTTTTCGAATTTGGTCCAAAGTATGTTACAACTGACGAAAAAATTAAGCAGATCTCGGTTACAGTTTAATTGGTTTTAATTTTTTTTCTTTTATTATGAGTGTTTTCATACAAGATTGAGTGGCAATGCAAGATATGCAAGATTACAAATATTGGAATGGAATATCCTTTATTAAATAATCAATATTAGTAGAACATACGTTGTTGTTCTCTTGATGGCAATTCGACTCCATGTGCTTTTTTATATTCCAACATCTGGAAATGATGTGTATTCAGCAAATTGTATATTAAATGTTTTTCATTCATTTTTGAAGTTCAGGGTGTTCTTTTTTTTTTATGTTGGCACAACAAAGTGGCTCCACTCCACCTGATCGTAAGTGAAAAGTAGAGCCCAAATCGCGGCGGCAACGAACAGGAGACAATCAGTAACCTGTTAGTTGCCACCGCCTTGCTGGCCCGCTAGATGCTGGTAAATACACCGGCTGACCCCGAAACACGGCAAACACGAAGGTAAGTCATTTCACGGGCGTTTAGACCGAATGTACGGTGGTAACCAACCAGGCAGGTACTAGTAAAAATACCCTACCACCGGCTGAGAAGCTGGATACTCAGTATTTCCCTTAGTCGACTCCTACGACACCCACGGGAAGAGAGGGGCGGTGATTTTTGTATTCTTACTCCGTCACCGCACGGATTAATGTTCACCAAGAAGTGACTCCACTTTCTATTGTATAAAATATTTTAGGCGAATAGACTCGTAAACACGGCTAAATAATCGAAGACATCGTTGTAAAGGTGCGTGCAGACCGAAAGAGCATTCGCTGTTCTAGCGCCCGTTCTAAGAAATCAACCAATCACATTATGTGTACCGATCGAATTTCGTAGAGTGGGAGGTTAGAACACTTAGAACAGCGAATGCTCTTTTAGTTTAACCGCACCTTAAGATGACTTTGACTATATATTGTTTTTATTCAATGTTGTGCAACTCGAAACATAATAA
>JALPQI010025209.1:0-10075 GCA_025490895.1 Thaumatotibia leucotreta
TTTTAAAAATTAATTCGTCACAATATTTTTTCATGACTGTCTGATCTATTATTGTTAAAGTAAACCACCAGAATTTTTTCCATATTTTCGGGAGTTAAGTGTTTCGGTCTTGGCTGAAAAATCCATTCGGTGTCTAGAAGACTTCAATTTCTGTGGAGGTTATAGGAGCATAACAAAATTTCAGAAAGTGATCAATAGTTACAAAAAACACGCACAATGTTGGGGGCGGTCACTAGTCTAAAGAACAAGGTATCGATAAACGAGTTTATCGATATAGGAAGTCCCTAGCTGTCAAGAAGTTTCGCCCCACGGAATCCGATGTCTGATCATCAGTCTAATACAGTGGTCTTGACGTGGGCCTCTTCTATTATTTTATTTATGCGTATGGGTACATTAGGTAGGACATAATGCCCATAATAGCCACGCTGGGCAAACGGATTGGTGATTGCAGTAATGTGTCCATTATGATGAGGCTGCTGCCCTGCCTCCATCTCAAATAATTGGATCAGCGTAGTACCGTCCCTCAGTCGACTCTTATAACACCCATCGGAAAAGTTCCCCAACTTGGTAGGTGGCAAATATATTGTTACTGCCGCACCACACAGCCTAAATTCAATGTATATGACTATAAATATTAAGTACATTTTATATATGATATAACCACTTACAATAATAACAATCAAACAAACATAGAACCTTATTGCCCTTGTAAGTTATATGACCACAACATAGAACCATGTAATATCGTGATTTTTAGACTATTAGTTGACTATAGGTATTAAGATACAGGTTTCAGTAAAATATAGCTAAATACACATAGAATTACTACCGTGAAATTAGCCCACTTTGCCTCCAGTGGCCTATTTCATCATAATTACAAGTGTGACAATTGTAAAATATCACCGTTTCTGACGTCACAGGCCTCCGTAGGCTACTTCTACCGCTTACTATCGGACGGTTCAAGTGCTTATTTGCCACCAACATAAAATTATTACTAATAACGTTATTAAATCGTTAATATACTACTTTTTATTTTCCGAAACCCGTGACAATTGTCGAAAGGTTTAGTACAATTCTCAATCAATCTTGACATGAGGTTCGGCATATGTCGAAATTTCGCTACAATTGTCGTGTTTTTGTGACAGTTGTAATTTTGCTTCGTAAAAAAGTAGTTATTTACTGCTGATTTATTAAAGTTCCTGCACTACATTTTATGTTGGCGGCAAACAAACTCACGGCCCTTCCGATGGTAAACGTTAACTGTAGCCTATAGACGCCCCAGATTCGAGAAACAGTAAATTTACAATTGTAGCACTTGTCAATGTGGTAAAATTGGGGCCAGGGGAAACATTGCCCAAAACTTGAATTTTAAATAAATTGGTTAATTTATTATAGAAAAAAAATACATTATTATGGCGGCCTATTTATTTTTAGTATAAAATAGATTATGTGAGAAGCAACACCAAGTATGACTTTTGCGTCTATCTTCATCTAGTTGTTTGCTAGAGCTTCTTGAGTGAGGTTGGTTATTTGGCGGGCAAAACCTTGGCAAAATATCGACATACATTTCTCAAATCAGGGTGGTCTTAAATGAAAAGAAAACCCATGACCTGTAATATTGGAAAAAGCTAATCAGAAAATAAGTTATGGCTTTGGGCAATTTTATCCAGTACTTTAGCAAACGGACATTGAAAACGGACATTGAAAAAGTGACAACCGTAGGCTATTTTTCATGATGGGCAATGGCCCATCATGAAAAATAGCCTACGGTTGTCACTTTTAAGTTTAACCACTTTATGAAAATAGAGGAGGGTAATGTTTTTTTCAGTAAATTACGTTTTTATAACTCCGTTATTTTACTTTACGTGTACAAAATGTTCGGAACCAATAACTATACACTCAATTGTCAGTTTCGTTGTCTGCTGCTTCGTTAGTGGGCTAATATTTATATCAACATAATATATCTTGATTCCCATTCAAAAAACGGTTTTATTATTATTGCAGTAAAACAAATAATAGACTTTGGACTGTTTTACTTCCCTAGTATACTAATACTTTGAACAAAAGTTAAACGTCTTTAGTTAAGATATTTACTTAAAAGTGACAACCCTAGCATTTGCGAATTGCTTTACCTTGACCTTGTATGAAAAAGAGCGAAAACGGGTAGGTAACATTGCCCAACCAATTTGCTCAAAATTGTTTATACTTATCCCTGAGTTATAAACATGAAATGGTAGAATTGCCCAAAAACCTTCTGTGATCGTAGTATTATTGTCATACGAGCTATTTTTAAGTACTAAATTGAGGTGGGCAATGTTGGGCAAAAACGAAATTACTTTGCCCGCCCTCTAAAGGTGCATTCAGACCAAAGGAACATTCGCTATTCTAACCTCCCACTCTACGAAATTCGATCGTTACACAAAACGTGATTGATTGATTTCGTAGAGCGGGGGATAGAACAGCGAATGTTCTTTTGGTTTGCACGCACCATAAAACGATGCACGCACCATACAGGCCGTGTGGTGACGGCAGTAAGAATACATTTGTCACCACCCCAACTCCTCCTGCGGGTGTCGTAAAAGTCGACTAAGGGATTGAAGTGTTACTGACCATTCTACAAGATTGATGATGGGCAGCAGCGTCATCCTAGTGGACACATTACTGCGATCGCCAATCCGCTTGCCCAGCGTGGCGATTATGGGTATTTACCTCCTAATGCGCATAGTTAATAGGAGAGGCCTACGTCCAGCAGTGGACTAACATAGGCTGATGATGAATGAACGATGATAAAACGACAAAAACCTGATCTAAATGACGATCTAAAAATACTTTCTTCATGTGAGCCGATGTGTATGATCACAGTGCACATGCTGAGAAGAAAAAATGAGAAGAAAAAACTTATAAGGTTTAATATAATTGTTTTGAGATATTTTAGGATTTCCGAAAAAAGTGGGCAATGTTGGCTAGTTTCACGGTACTATGAAAAAATGTAACATACAACCTTGCGATTATAATAATTGCAGCAGCAAAATATTTGGCCAGCGTTGGGATCACGCAAAATAGGCACGTTAGATGTCGAGTTGCGGAGAATGGCGAGAATACAATATCAAAAAACCGGCCAAGACCATGTCGGGCCATGCTCAGTATAGGGTTCCGTAGTTATTCGAAAACGGCTGGGCCGATTACGATCGAAATGGTTTTATTTTTAAACCCAGAGCCCACCAAAGTTTTTATTCTACCACTTTGTCAGCATAATTAATATGTATACCTGTACCAAATTCTAGTACTAACGGCCACTGAGCTATGCTGCGGACAGACAGACGGACAGACGGACATGGCTAAACTATAAGGGTTTTTTGTTTACTACGAAACCCAAAAAATAACGCATGCGGAAAAAAACCAGCCAAGTGCATTTCGATCCATGTTCAGTATAGCGTTCCGTAGTTGGTCGAAACTGGCTAGACCAATTATGTTCAGAATAGTTAGTATTATCTATCAGCATTCCTTAAGCCAAATATGTAAGATATTTTTCATATTTTTCGAAATACTGAATTTGGAAAAAACCTTTGTTCTTTTTGAAATAGGTACCTATTCACAGATACCCCACATTGTATTCACGTGTAGAGGAGGAACCCCAATAGTTTTTTTGGATATTTATTATTCGAGTTTGTCGGCTTAACTAATATGTATACCTACAAAAAATTGCAAATGGTCACTGATCTAAGCAACGGGCGGACAGACAGACGGGCAAACGCACGAAACGATAGATGAAGAGTGATAGAGCGCTGGCACACTCTAGCACCATGATAAGAAGAGTATACTGACGGATAGACAGACGGACTAACGGACAGACAGACGGACATGGCGAAACTATAAGGGTGTTTTATTTTTTATTTTAACTATGCCCGATCATAACTAGTTTTTTTTTAACGTAAAAGTGTTAACGCTTTCACATCCAGTAACAAAAAAGTTCGTTTAAATTTGAATTCTAAAATGTTGTTAACAGAGTTCTTAATCACAATTGCGGAAATAACGCGTAATTTATTTTTATTTTTTGTTACTTTTTGTGTTTGTTAAGAATTATTTATATTTCTACACGGATCCAAGGATAGATGGAGGGAAAGAAGGACTAACCAACAGATAGATAGACAGTCAGATGGACGGACGAACAAACAGACAGACTGACATGACGAAATTGTAAGGGTTCGTAATTTACTACGGAATCATAAAAAATACTTACAACCAGAATAATTGAAAAGGCAATCATTTTAAGTAATATCCGGTCGAAATATGTTTCTTTGTAGTAATAAACGGGCAGACAGATGGACAGACAGACAGACAGACCGACAGACAAACAGACAGACAACGGAAGGACAGATGAACAGACAGACAGACAGATAGACAGACAGACAGACAGACAGACAGACGGACATGGCGAAAATGTAAGGGTTCCTAATTTACTACACAACCCTAAAAAGTACTTACAGTCAGAATAAATATGTTTCTTTGCAGAAATAAACGGTTGGACAGACGGACGGACAGACAAACAGACCGTCAGACAAACAGACGGATGGACAGATGAACAGACAAACAGACATACAGACACACAGACAGACAGACAGACACACAGACAGACAGAAAGATCGGCAGATGAACAGACAGACAGACGGACAGGCCGTCAGACAGACAGACTTACAAACAGACAGACAGACAGCCAGACAGACCTACAGACAGACAGACATACAGACAGACAGAGGGATGGATGTGGCCAAAATGCGAGGGTTCCTAATTTACTACAGAATCCTAAAAAGTACTTACACCCAGAATAAATATTATTCTTTGCAGAAATAAACGGGTGGACAGACGGACGGACAGACAAACAGACCGTCAGACAAACAGACGGATGGACAGATGAACAGACAAACAGACAAACAGACATACAGACACACAGACAGACAGACAGACCGACAGACAGACAGACACACAGACAGATAGACAGATCAACAGACAGACAGACGGACAGACCGTCAGACAGACAGACAGACAGACAGACAGACAGACAGATACACAGACAGATAGACAGAAAGATCGACAGATGAACAGACAGACAGACGGACAGACCGTCAGACAGACAGACAGACAGAGGGATGGATGTGGCCAAAATGCAAGGGTTTCTAATTTACTACAGATTACTAAAAAGTACTTACATCCAGAATAATTGAGAAAGTAATAATTTGGAGGAAACAAACGGACGGACAGACAGACATACAGACAGACAGATATTTCAAGTAATATCCGGTCGAAATATGTTTCTTTGCAGAAATAAACGGGCAGACAGACGGACAGACAGACAGACAGACAGACATACAGACATACAGACAGACAGACGAACATGGCGAAACTGTAAGGGTTCCTAATTTACTACAGAACCCTAAAAAGCACTTACACCCAGAATAATTGAAAAGGCAACCATTTCAAGTGATAACTGGTTGAAATATGTTTCTTTGCGGAAACAAACGGACGGACAGACGGACATATAGATAGGTAGTCCGTTCAGATAGACAGACACACAGACAGAGAGACAACCAGACAGACAGAAAGATCGGCAGATGAACAGACAGACAGACGGACAGGCCGTCAGACAGACAGACTTACAAACAGACAGACAGACATACAGACACACAGAGGGATGGATGTGGCCAAAATGCAAGGTTTCCTAATTTACTACAGAATCCTAAACAGTACTTACACCCAGAATAATTGAGAAAGCAATAATTTGGAGAAAACAAACGGACGGACAGACAGACATACAGACAGACAGACATTTCAAGTAATATCCGGTCCAAATATGTTTCTTTGCAGAAGTAAACGAGCAGACAGACGGACGGTCAGACAGACAGACCGACAGACAAACAGACTGACAACGGATGGACAGATGAACAGACAGACAACGGATGGACAGATGACCAGACAGACAGACGGACATGGCGAAAATGTAAGGGTTCCTAATTTACTACAGAACCCTAAAAAGTACTTACAGCCAGAATAATTGTAAAAGCAATCATTTGGAATACTATCTGGTCTAAATATGTTTCTTTGTGGAAACAAACGACCGGATAGACGGACGGACAGACAATCAGACAGACAGAGAAACAAACAGACATACAGACAGACGGATGGACAGATAAACAGAAAATATACTTTCATTCGCCAAAGAAATGTTCGTTTAAATTTGAACACTACTATGATGTCAATAGAGTTCAAGTTCACAACTGCGAAAAGTGCGAACGAGCTAAGCCGAGTTTAAACCTGGGTCGCGTTTTATAAAGTTACATTTTACAATTTCGCTGTTTGCCTCTCACGCACGCACCACGGAGTAAATGGAGATGGCAAGTAGGCGTTCCCGTGTAGCCGATACTATGATGCGGAGTTCATACTTCACGCGCACTTATGATTAGTACGTGATTGGCCGTGTCAGAAATTGAACGTTCGAATCGCGAATAAAAAATCGGTTATTAAATAAACAATGCCGTATTGTGCTGTACTGAACTGCAGAAATAACAGCAACAAAAAAAATATTTCACATGGAGGTATTTCCTACCACCGGTAAGTATTATTTTGTATTTTAATTCAATAAATACAAAAACATGTTGCTTCGTCTATTATTTACGTACGTTTGTTATTTAAATTCAATTTTATTTCTCAGAGAATAGAGTTCATAATCTTTTGTTAAGATTGTATACATTTCTCTAGAACATTCGCTACTCTAAATGTCAAACATGGTTCGCTACTCATAGGCTGTCCAAAGTCGATATTTATATCGATAATGTTAATGTTATGATATATCAGCGTTCGATATTTAATTATTAGTAGGGAATGTAATCAAGTAAAAAATGTATAGTTATAACTATACATTATGTATAGTTATAACTTATAACTATACATTTTACTGAGTATTAAGCTATAAATCGGATTTTAATACACTACGAGTATTACTAACCGATGTGCATTCCATACTTTACATACCTATAATATATTTTCTACATTTTTAGATTCTCAAAAGATGTTGAAATTAAATAAATGGATCGAAGCTACTGGACAAGTCAATTGGTTTCCGCAAAAATAGTACAAATTCAGTACTAAATAATGCAATATGAATCAATCGAATTCAGAACCTGGTTCTAAATTGTTTTATCGTTATGTACTTGTTGAAATGTTAAACAAGAATAATAATTAAAAGTTTTATTAAATTTACCATCTGGTCACCTGTTTTTTATTTGATTACTACCTACTGCTATTTACTTTTTATATTAATTGTTACTACTATTTATATTGATTGTATGTGCTGCTTGTTAGTACGGACGGGACGGTAATCGCTTACGATCAAGTGATACGTCTGCTCGTTTGCCTCCAATTACATAAAAAAGAGTTAACAGAACTGCAAGTTACAAAGTAGTTCCACTTAAGGCTTTCCTGGTGTTCATCCTTAGGTCCATTTGTCCAAAATAGCAGTTTCCGCGAGAAAATGCTCCAGTTAGGTACTGAAGAAAACTCTCAAATCTCCATCAATGTGCCATTCAAATTTGAGGAGCTCCCTCAGTTCGTCATGGATTCCATCATTAGATCAGATTAAAATGAAAGGAGACTGCAGTGGAGGTTTATTCTTAAAAATAAATGAAGAATATTTTCAAATTGGTTGACAGAACTGCGAATAATAGAGCACTTCCTCTTATGCCATCTCTGGTTTTCCACTATCAGGTCCACTTGTCCTAAATTGTGGCTTTCTCATGGAACTACTCAAGGTTCTTAAATAACACCGAAATCACCATACAAGTGCGTTTCGAAATTGAGGAGTTCCCTCAATTCCGCACGGATCCCATCATTAGATCAGAACCAAAATCCAATAGGACCACCTCGCGAGTATACACTTTTGAACAAAGGAAAATCAAAATCGGTTCATAATTGAATGGGTAATCGCGTAATAAACATACAAAAAAAAATTAACAGTCGAATTGAGAACCGCTTTATGAAGTCGGTTGACAAAGTTTTACTTTATTATTATTTGCTAGTCAGTAGAAACTGTTAAAAAATCGAACAGCCAATCAAAATTTTCAAATTTCCCGCCTTTAACGCTAATGAAATATCAATACTATTTAAATATCGATAATGTATACGTATTGCCCTATGGAAAATAACAAAAAGTCGTAACAAGATAAGGATATACAGTCACTTACGACTTTTTGTGTTTTGGGGTTGTCCAGTCCATGTAGTCCTATTCTTATTTGTCGGCTACTCACAGGCGAGTAGAGATCTCGTATCACCAGTGTAACGTGACCTAGGATTCGTAATTATTTCTGCGTAATCGTAGACGTTACATACACTGGTTTATGAGCCCATTACTCGCTCATTTTAATACAGTAGCGCCACCTTGTTTGGAAGTTTGGAGTAGCTGTATTACGTAGCTGTATTAGAAGACTTTGTGACAGAAAGAAAAAGACGCAAGATGCATAACTTGAACATTCTAATTTAGACCCTGAATTAAACAACATACAGATGAATTTCATTGTGGGAATGATAACTGGTTGTTACCTTATGGGTATGGAAAACTGCTACCAATTAAAAACATTTTGTAATTGTATGCATGTATCTACGTAAAATGGGATTGTGTGAGTTTGACGACACCGGTTTTCATACTAAAAAGCTAGCATTTCACATCCACTACCTAGTTTATTAATTCGTGGCACGCACATATTGGCTAGAAAGAGAGACAAACGGCAAATTGTAAATTGTAACTTTATAGAACGCGACCCTGCAAGTTTTGAAAAAAGAGTTGTAGATATTTGCTACTAATTCCTACCAATATTTGCGTCTAACTTGCGGCAATCACTTGCAAGTGTAAACTCAGCTTTAGGTTCGTGATCGGCTTGCAAAGGGTTAAGAAGTACACTAGTTGAGGAGTGTCTTTTCAAAAGGGCTTATTTCTACTCTGGCAATAAGGATTATTTTTTCTATGTTTCCATAAGAGAAATTATCTCTATTGACAAAGTGGAAATAAGCCCTTTTGAGAAGACATTCCACAGTTACGATATAATGATTTCATAACAAAACAAAATGCGTAATTGTGGGACAAAGTAATTTTGCGTCCGGCGGAATGTAGCCAGCAACGCCATATTGCTAGTTGTGCTAAGCTCACCTGACCGCTAATAGAACGCGACTCCAAGCATAGGGGTTCTATTAAGGGAAATAATAGGAACTGCAACTGTCTTCTTGAGCAATTCACTATGTTGACTATTCAAGACGAGTGGGATGCACCCATAACTGCGTAGGTATTAGGAGTATGAATGCAATAAGTGCAGGTTATAGTAAGTACATTATATTTATTTACCAAGGAGCCGAACCGATATTACAAGACAGGTGCCGGTAGTAGACCAATATCGGGCGTCTTACTCCTCCGTCTTACCTCCTTCTCATTAAACTCTAAAATTAACATAGAAAGAAATATCTACTAATTAGAAAGTTCACAAACTTACCATTATAAACATATTTTAACTTAATTCCTCGGTACAATGCCACAAGGGCCAATCTTAGATATAGGTTAGGTTAAGTAGATTAGTTAGATTTAATCTATGTACATAAATTGTAGTTTTGAAAATAAATATATAAAAAAAACTTAATTTTTAACACAAAACTTAATTTTAATGATAATTCGAAAAAACATTGACAGCCCAGTCAACAATACGTTGTCAGGTAACCAATTTCCAGACAAGTTCCCGTCGACGGCGCTAGGAGGCGCCAGAATTGCTAGCACATATTGCATCCTTTCACTTAATTCAATTTAAACCTTTTTCATCATCCTGCCAATATCACACGTCAAACCTAAATGGCTAATCAAATGAAATAAAAATACGAACTATATTCGTGTGGAAAAGAGAGAGCGAGTGGCGGCATGTTTACGTCATCGCGAACAGTTTAATAATGGTTCACAGAACTTTATTTTTCGTTCATCTGTAGTAACGGTAACCAGAAAAGTTTTGTTCTTTCATATAAATCATATAATGTTCTTGTCAAAACCGTT
>JALPQI010025210.1:0-13897 GCA_025490895.1 Thaumatotibia leucotreta
GAGCGGGCGCGGAGGCTGGAGCGGCGCTATAATTGGCTCTGTATTTCTATTTAAGACGCATGTATGCGTGTGTTACTGCATAGATGTTGGAATTGCTTAATAAATAAAATAAAAAATGACGCTCACCTCATACGTAAGCCGCTCGCGCTTATTAAACAACAGCAGAACACACATCTGGAAGGTGGAGACTTGTATGATGTGCTTGCGCGCCTGAGCGGGCGCGGAGGCTGGAGCGGCGCTATAATTGGCTCTGTATTTCTATTTAAGACGCATGTATGCGTGTGTTACTGCATAGCTGTTGGAATTCCTTAATAAATATAATAAAAAATGACGCTCACCTCATAGGTAAGCCGCTCGCGCTTATTAAACAACAGCAGAACACACATCTGGAAGGTGGAGACTTGTATGATGTGCTTGCGCGCCTGAGCGGGCGCGGAGGCTGGAGCGGCGCTATAATTGGCTCTGTATTTCTATTTAAGACGCATGTATGCGTGTGTTACTGCATAGCTGTTGGAATTCCTTAATAAATATAATAAAAAATGACGCTCACCTCATAGGTAAGCCGCTCGCGCTTATTAAACAACAGCAGAACACACATCTGGAAGGTGGAGACTTGTATGATGTGCTTGCGCGCCTGAGCGGGCGCGGCGGCGGCGACGGGAGCCGACCCGGCGGCGGGCGGCGACCGCGGCGGCGACGACTCCAGCGCGCGGAACACTGCGTGCAGGTCCGCCGAGCCCAGCTGCGGCTGTAGCGACAGCTGCCGGCCTAAGTGCTTGGCTAGGTAGAAGTTTTGGACGTGACGTAAAATGACACGCTTCTTGCTAAAAAATGACGCTCACCTCATAGGTAAGCCGCTCGCGCTTATTAAACAGCAGCAGCACACACATCTGGAAGGTGGAGACTTGTATGATGTGCTTGCGCGCCTGAGCGGGCGCGGCGGCGGCGACGGGAGCCGACCCGGCGGCGGGCGGCGACCGCGGCGGCGACGACTCCAGCGCGCGGAACACTGCGTGCAGGTCCGCCGAGCCCAGCTGCGGCTGTAGCGACAGCTGCCGGCCTAAGTGCTTGGCTAGGTAGAAGTTTTGGACGTGACGTAAAATGACACGCTTCTTGCTAAAAAATGACGCTCACCTCATAGGTAAGCCGCTCGCGCTTATTAAACAGCAGCAGCACACACATCTGGAAGGTGGAGACTTGTATGATGTGCTTGCGCGCCTGAGCGGGCGCGGAGGCTGGAGCGGCGCTATAATTGGCTCTGTATTTCTATTTAAGACGCATGTATGCGTGTGTTACTGCATAGATGTTGGAATTGCTTAATAAATAAAATAAAAAATGACGCTCACCTCATACGTAAGCCGCTCGCGCTTATTAAACAACAGCAGAACACACATCTGGAAGGTGGAGACTTGTATGATGTGCTTGCGCGCCTGAGCGGGCGCGGAGGCTGGAGCGGCGCTATAATTGGCTCTGTATTTCTATTTAAGACGCATGTATGCGTGTGTTACTGCATAGCTGTTGGAATTCCTTAATAAATATAATAAAAAATGACGCTCACCTCATAGGTAAGCCGCTCGCGCTTATTAAACAACAGCAGAACACACATCTGGAAGGTGGAGACTTGTATGATGTGCTTGCGCGCCTGAGCGGGCGCGGAGGCTGGAGCGGCGCTATAATTGGCTCTGTATTTCTATTTAAGACGCATGTATGCGTGTGTTACTGCATAGCTGTTGGAATTCCTTAATAAATATAATAAAAAATGACGCTCACCTCATAGGTAAGCCGCTCGCGCTTATTAAACAACAGCAGAACACACATCTGGAAGGTGGAGACTTGTATGATGTGCTTGCGCGCCTGAGCGGGCGCGGCGGCGGCGACGGGAGCCGACCCGGCGGCGGGCGGCGACCGCGGCGGCGACGACTCCAGCGCGCGGAACACTGCGTGCAGGTCCGCCGAGCCCAGCTGCGGCTGTAGCGACAGCTGCCGGCCTAAGTGCTTGGCTAGGTAGAAGTTTTGGACGTGACGTAAAATGACACGCTTCTTGCTAAAAAATGACGCTCACCTCATAGGTAAGCCGCTCGCGCTTATTAAACAGCAGCAGCACACACATCTGGAAGGTGGAGACTTGTATGATGTGCTTGCGCGCCTGAGCGGGCGCGGCGGCGGCGACGGGAGCCGACCCGGCGGCGGGCGGCGACCGCGGCGGCGACGACTCCAGCGCGCGGAACACTGCGTGCAGGTCCGCCGAGCCCAGCTGCGGCTGTAGCGACAGCTGCCGGCCTAAGTGCTTGGCTAGGTAGAAGTTTTGGACGTGACGTAAAATGACACGCTTCTTGCTAAAAAATGACGCTCACCTCATAGGTAAGCCGCTCGCGCTTATTAAACAGCAGCAGCACACACATCTGGAAGGTGGAGACTTGTATGATGTGCTTGCGCGCCTGAGCGGGCGCGGAGGCTGGAGCGGCGCTATAATTGGCTCTGTATTTCTATTTAAGACGCATGTATGCGTGTGTTACTGCATAGATGTTGGAATTGCTTAATAAATAAAATAAAAAATGACGCTCACCTCATACGTAAGCCGCTCGCGCTTATTAAACAACAGCAGAACACACATCTGGAAGGTGGAGACTTGTATGATGTGCTTGCGCGCCTGAGCGGGCGCGGAGGCTGGAGCGGCGCTATAATTGGCTCTGTATTTCTATTTAAGACGCATGTATGCGTGTGTTACTGCATAGCTGTTGGAATTCCTTAATAAATAAAATAAAAAATGACGCTCACCTCATACGTAAGCCGCTCGCGCTTATTAAACAGCAGCAGAACACACATCTGGAAGGTGGAGACTTGTATGATGTGCTTGCGCGCCTGAGCGGGCGCGGAGGCTGGAGCGGCGCTATAATTGGCTCTGTATTTCTATTTAAGACGCATGTATGCGTGTGTTACTGCATAGCTGTTGGAATTCCTTAATAAATAAAATAAAAAATGACGCTCACCTCATACGTAAGCCGCTCGCGCTTATTAAACAGCAGCAGAACACACATCTGGAAGGTGGAGACTTGTATGATGTGCTTGCGCGCCTGAGCGGGCGCGGAGGCTGGAGCGGCGCTATAATTGGCTCTGTATTTCTATTTAAGACGCATGTATGCGTGTGTTACTGCATAGATGTTGGAATTCCTTAATAAATAAAATAAAAAATGACGCTCACCTCATAGGTAAGCCGCTCGCGCTTATTAAACAGCAGCAGAACACACATCTGGAAGGTGGACACTTGTATGATGTGCTTGCGCGCCTGAGCGGGCGCGGCGGCGGCGACGGGAGCCGACCCGGCGGCGGGCGGCGACCGCGGCGGCGACGACTCCAGCGCGCGGAACACTGCGTGCAGGTCCGCCGAGCCCAGCTGCGGCTGTAGCGACAGCTGCCGGCCTGAGTGCTTGGCTAGGTAGAAGTTTTGGACGTGACGTAAAATGACACGCTTCTCGCTAAAAAATTACGCTCACCTCATACGTAAGCCGCTCGCGCTTATTAAACAGCAACAGAACACACATCTGGAAGGTGGAGACTTGTATGATGTGCTTGCGCGCCTGAGCGCGCGCGGAGGCTGGAGCGGCGCTATAATTGGCTCTCTATTTCCATTTAAGACGCATGTATGCGTGTGTTACTGCATAGCTGTTGGAATTCCTTAATAAATAAAATAAAAAATGACGCTCACCTCATACGTAAGCCGCTCGCGCTTATTAAACAACAGCAACACACACATCTGGAAGGTGGAGACTTGTATGACGTGCTTGCGCGCCTGAGCGGGCGCGGAGGCTGGAGCGGCGCTATAATTGGCTCTGTATTTCTATTTAAGACGCATGTATGCGTGTGTTACTGCATAGCTGTTGGAATTCCTTAATAAATAAAATAAAAAATGACGCTCACCTCATAGGTAAGCCGCTCGCGCTTATTAAACAGCAGCAGCACACACATCTGGAAGGTGGAGACTTGTATGATGTGCTTGCGCGCCTGAGCGCGCGCGGAGGCTGGAGCGGCGCTATAATTGGCTCTCTATTTCCATTTAAGACGCATGTATGCGTGTGTTACTGCATAGCTGTTGGAATTCCTTAATAAATAAAATAAAAAATGACGCTCACCTCATACGTAAGCCGCTCGCGCTTATTAAACAACAGCAACACACACATCTGGAAGGTGGAGACTTGTATGACGTGCTTGCGCGCCTGAGCGGGCGCGGAGGCTGGAGCGGCGCTATAATTGGCTCTGTATTTCTATTTAAGACGCATGTATGCGTGTGTTACTGCATAGCTGTTGGAATTCCTTAATAAATAAAATAAAAAATGACGCTCACCTCATACGTAAGCCGCTCGCGCTTATTAAACAGCAGCAGCACACACATCTGGAAGGTGGAGACTTGTATGATGTGCTTGCGCGCCTGAGCGGGCGCGGCGGCGGCGACGGGAGCCGACCCGGCGGCGGGCGGCGACCGCGGCGGCGACGACTCCAGCGCGCGGAACACTGCGTGCAGGTCCGCCGAGCCCAGCTGCGGCTGCAGAGACAGCTGCCGGCCTGAGTGCTTGGCTAGGTAGAAGCTGCAAAACGTCGCAAGTCATTTACTAATCAAATAAATAAATAAATGGGCATAGTTATGGAATATCGAATCAAGCGACTGAAGCCTGTCATTTTAATTGAATCTTTCTGTCAAAAACTAAAGTTATTATTTTCAGTGACAGACTTCTGTAGCTTGATTCGATGTTCCATAACTATGCCCAAATAATAATAAATAAATAAATATTTTAGGACATCTTTACACAAATCGACCTAGTCCCACGGTAAGCTCAATTAAGGCTTGTGATGTGGGTACCAGGCGACGATATATATAATAGATATATACATATAGATACTTAAATACATAGACAGCCATGACCAAGGAACAAATCGTCGGTTGACAACCAAAACTCACTAAGTAACAAATACCTACTTGAAATAGAGATCGTATCTCAGTTCTGATACGATACTGACATAAGAGGTTGCTAAGAGTAGTGACAGTTTTTATAGTGAATTTTGGTTGTCAGCTGACGAAATATTTGTGATAAATAAATACACAAATAATGTCCTCGCCGGGATTCGAACCCGGAACCTCCAGCTTCGTAGGCAGGGTCACTACCAACTAGGCTACGGAGGCTGACAAATGTCTAATATTTTTAACTAGCGACCCGTCCCGGTTGTGCACGGGTACTATACCTACATAAAAAACTTCCTCTTGAATTACTCTACCTATTAAAAAAAATCTCATTAAAATCCGTTGCGTAGTTTTAAAGATTTAAGCGTACAAAGGGACATAGGGACAGAAAAAGTGACTTTATTTCATACTATGTAGTGATATCCAAATATCTTGGGATATCTTCACAAATCAACGTAGTCCCACGGAAAGCACAATTAAGCCACGACAGAACAAATCCAGCGTTGGGTGGTCAAACCCGATAACTCGAGCAAACCGGTCTTGAAAATACGAACTGTATGACACTGACTTGAGGTTGTTTTTTCAATGAAAAAATATTCCCACTTACCGGAATTGACCACGCAACCTAAATAAATAAATACACCAATGTCCTCGCCGGGATTCGAAGACTTTGGAGGATGACCATATTTGGCGGTAAACTAAATCAGATACTGTTGAAATACTATATTTATACAGGTGTACACTTGTTGCACAACTCTAGCCGTAAATTTATGATGACATATTCGTAGGTATTCAAAAGCGATAGAGTAAATCCACAAGAATGTAACGAGAGTTACAAATTCTTTCGTATGTTTTAAAATTAATTAATCAAAGTTGAGTTTCCGTACGTCTAGCCTAGTCCTGTAGGTAGATATGTGGACCCTTAAATGTACTTAATTAATATGAGAACATACAAAAGAATTGGTAACTCTCGTTACAGTCTTGTGGATTTACCCGATCGATCAATTTTTGACCATAGTTGTTTGCATGGATGTTATTTACTATTAGATAGCTCATAATCCACATCGATAGTTGTGTGACTCTACCTCGTATTCGAAGCGTATGTATTTTGTACAGAAATATATTTTTATGACAACCTGGTAAGAGTGGTAAGCTATTATACGAGGTTGAGTCACAGCCAGCGAAATGCTTGTCCCTTTGCTCAAGTCAGCACCTTCGCCATACATTTACGTCTTTCATATTCTTCTGTGCACAATTGCACATGCGTGTAAGTATCAAGCTTACCTCCTGAACACGTCGAAGGCGTTCCTAGGCGGCGTGGGTATGTTGCATTTGGGCGTGGCGCTCTGTGTGGGCCAGAACCCTGTTGTCAGCACGCGCACCGATAGATCCACTCCGTGAAGGTTCGTCTGTCGGGGACGCAAATATTAACAATTATTTTTTCTCAAACATGCAATGAAATGTTGTTAGTATATTCGTCATAATAGGCTTTAAAGTATGACGTTGCAGGCGGATGACTTCGAGATAATAGTAAAGGATTTTCATACGAATTAAACGGCCTTGGCCGGTAAGTAATTTTTATTTAAATGGCGTCGGTTTTCATGGTCAGCCGCTAATCAGCTAAATTCCGTTTTTTTGATTGTCGTATTTTTTATTTCATTGCATATGTTTGTTTCGCCAATCCGCTTGCCCACCGTGGCGATTATGGGCATTTACCTCCTGATGAATTTACAAAAAAGGCCGCGGCCCCGAGGTTCCGGCGACCCCAGGTGCCCTGGTTATGGTAGCGGCCAGGGTGCTAGCGGGGTCAGGGGTGCTAAGAATCTCCGGCAAAGATCCGGCTACCACCACCGACGACCCCTGGCCCTGGCAACTTATAACACACGTACACTGCGGACCGACGAAAAGTTAGTGGAACTGGAGGAAGGATTGAGCAAGTTGCGTTGGGACATTGTGGGATTGTCAGAAGTCCGAAGAGAGGGCGAGGACACGATAATCCTAAAGTCCGGCAACTTGCTCTATTTCCGGGAGGGCGACCAACAGTCCCAGGGAGGTGTCGGGTTCATCGTCCACAAGTCCCTCGTAAACAACGTGGTGAAGATCGAGAGTGTGTCGGCTAGGGTGGCGTACCTTATACTCAGAGTATCTGGGAGATACTCGCTGAAGGTCATACAGGTGTACGCGCCGACTTCGACACACTCCGACGACGAGGTGGAGGCTATGTATGATGATATCTCAAAAGCCATGCATAGCTCCAGAACCTACTTCACCGTTGTTATGGGGGACTTCAACGCGAAACTGGGCAAGAGAGATGGTGACGAGCTGAGGGTGGGGCAATTTGGGGTTGGACGTCGGAACCACCGGGGCCATCTGCTGGCTGGTTTCTTGGAGAAGGAGGGACTCTACATGATGAACTCCTTCTTTAAGAAACGCGAGCACAGAAAATGGACTTGGATGAGTCCCGACGGTGCAACTAAAAACGAGAACGACTTCATCATGTCGACGAAGAGACATATATTCAACGATGTTTCTGTGATCAGTACGGTTAAAACCGGAAGCGATCACCGCTTGGTAAGAGGCATGTTGAATATATGTCCTAAGCTAGAACGCTCGCGACTGATGAAGTCTACGCTCCGTCCTGCACTCCATCTTCAAAACCCCGAGAACTTTCAGCTGGAACTCCAAAACCGTTTCGATTGCCTAGGCGATGATGTGGACGTATTCAACGACGGGTTTGTGGGAGCTGTCCATAGCGCTGGGTCTAAGTTTTTTAAGGCCCAACGGACAAATAAGACCAGAAAGCTCTCAGACTCCACTCAGGAACTAATGGAAAAAAGGAGTGAACTGGTTCTACAATCCTCAGTTGATGCGACTTTATACCGGCAGCTCAACAGACAGATCTCTAAGTCCCTCAAACGCGATATGCGCCAATTCCGTACCAAGTATATAGAAGAAGCCATCGAGCGGAACAAGGGCTCTAAAGTTTTTGCAAGGGATCTGTCTGTTGGGCAAAGCCAGCTCGCCAAATTAAAGACTGAGGATGGTAGAATCGTCACATCCAAATCTGAGCTGCTGACTGAGATAGAGGGTTTTTATGGACAGCTGTACACGTCAACTAGCAGACCCGAAGTTGATCTAGCGGAAGACCTAAGAGCTAGACTGACCCGACACTACACAGAAGACATCCCGGACATCAGCCTGTGCGAGATTAGAATGGCTCTTGAACAGCTCAAAAATAACAAGGCGCCTGGGGAGGACGGAATTACAGCTGAGCTTCTGAAGGCGGGTGGTAAACCGGTCCTTACGGCTCTTCAGAAGCTGTTCAATTCCGTCTTACTGGAAGGGAGAACGCCAAAGGCATGGAACAGAGGTGTGGTGGTACTGTTCTTCAAAAAAGGTGACAACGCTTTATTGAAGAACTACCGACCCATATCACTTCTGAGCCATGTCTATAAGCTGTTTTCAAGAGTCATTACGAATCGTCTTGCACGCAGGCTTGATGACTTCCAGCCTCCCGAACAAGCCGGTTTCCGAAGAGGCTTTAGTACCGTAGACCACATCCATACGCTTCGCCAGGTTATACAGAAGACCGAAGAATATAACCTGCCCCTCTGTTTAGCGTTTGTGGACTACGAGAAAGCCTTCGATTCGATCGAAACCTGGGCTGTACTACAGTCTCTCCAACGGTGCCAAGTCGACTACCGCTATATCGAGGTGTTGAAGTGTTTGTACGAGAGCGCCACAATGTCAGTCCGACTCCAAGACCAGAGCTCGAAGCCTATTCTGCTGCAGCGGGGAGTTAGGCAGGGAGATGTCATCTCCCCTAAGCTGTTTACCGCTGCACTGGAGGATGTCTTTAAGACTCTGGACTGGAGAAGGCTGGGTATCAACATAAACGGCGAGTACCTCACTCACCTTCGATTCGCTGACGATATAGTAGTCTTGGCTGAGACCTTGGAGGACTTAAGTACTATGCTCGTTGACCTCAGTAAAGCCTCCGAGCGAGTTGGTCTTAAAATGAACATGGATAAGACGAAAATCATGTCAAATTCCCATGTAGCACCAACTCCCGTAATAATCGGAGACTTTACACTCGAAGTTGTAGACGAATATATATACCTAGGACAAACTATCCAGTTAGGTAGGTCCAACTGCGAGAAAGAGGTCAATCGTCGAATCCGACTCGGTTGGGCAGCGTTCGGGAAGCTACGACACATATTTTCGTCCAATATTCCGCAGTGTTTGAAGACGAAAGTCTTTGATCAGTGTGTGTTGCCAGTGATGACATACGGTACTGAAACGTGGCCGCTTACAATGGGCCTCATAAGAAGGCTCAAAGTCACCCAAAGGGCAATGGAGAGGGCTATGCTAGGAGTCTCTCTGCGTGATCGGATTAAAAATGAGACCATCCGCAGCAGAACCAAAGTAACCGAAATAGCTCTCCGAATCGCTAAACTGAAGTGGCAATGGGCGGGGCACATTGCGCGTAGAACCGATGGCCGTTGGGGCGGGAAGGTTCTTGAGTGGCGGCCACGTACCGGAAGGCGTAGCGTGGGTAGGCCCCCCACAAGGTGGACTGATGACCTGGTGAAGGTCGCAGGAGTCCGCTGGATGCGGGTGGCGCAGGACCGGTCATTGTGGCAATCTTTGGGAGAGGCCTATGTTCAGCAGTGGACGTCTTTCGGCTGATATGATGATGATGATGATGATGATATGTTTGAGAAAAGCACTATACATGCCTCGCCGGGAAATGTGCTTACCGGCTTCGTATCACTGTGCATACCTACTCAGCCGGTAAGCCCATCTTTCCCGTTTTCATAAAATGATTAGTAAGTATTACGCAGTAAGTATTATGTCTCTGTCTACTCTAACTCTTCCCGTTGGTGGCGTAAATCGACTAAGTCTCGATTTCGCCAAACTCCTATTCAAAGAATAACACTAGAAGGGTCCACGGAAAAAACATGTCCAGTGCTTAAAATAATCAGGGCAAATTCTAAGATGTGAATTTCTTCTGTTAAAAGTAAGGTGGTTTTTCCTTCTGTAATTTGAATTGACTAGATATGTTCTTTCCGTGGACCCTTCACTTACTCTCAGATACTAGTGTGAAATTACTATGGAGTTTTGACATTACTAACCGAGAGTAATTCTTCGAATAAAAGTTTGGTGAAATCGAGCCTAAGAGATGGAAGCGTCTCTGATCGTTAATTTATTAAAAAATTATGACGGGCAGCATCGTAATTACTGCGATCAGCCGATCACCAATCCGTTAGCAGAATAATCTTTTTTAGTTCATCATGCCAATAACTGAAGCATTTCATCTGTTTTCAAACTTATAAACGAGTAAATCTACCAGAAACGTCGTGGATGCTTAAATTTTTATTGACAACACCTGTAGGCTTAGCACATGATTGGTGCGACAGTGTGTCGCCACGAGATAAGAATATCCGGGAAGTATTTACTAATAAAAAGCGGGAAATCTATCTCGATGGCTATTATGTCATAGGATACAATCTAAATAAAACCATACAAATAAGTTATAACTTATAAACTCACCCCTGATGAAAGCACATGCTCCTTGAACTCCTCCATGATGGTGTTGGACACCGTCATGTCCTTGAACATGCCCTCCAACTTCGATGTGAACTGACACCCGCACTCAGTCTGGAATATAAATCAAAGGTCAATGTCCTGTAAACTTTAATACTTAGGGTGCGTAGCCAAAATGTCAATCGCTAACGTCGAGTCGCAAAACGCAACTGTCTTTGTTGCCCTAGTAAAAAAGTTACTGAGAGAGAAATCTACGGTACGATAAGCGTTAGCGATGGCACGCTCAGGTGAGCTATAGTAGGGATCAGGGATAGTAATTCCATTCAGCGGGGAAATGTCGTCAGTCTCATCTTCTTATGTGCGCCCTTCCGTAAGGTTTGGGAATGTTGTAAGTATGTATTTCGTTGTACAGTCAACTACAAAGAGATGTATCCACGTTAGTCTTACAAAATGAAGTAAATTTTAATTTGCCATAATGAATTACCCTTGGTTAGTGACATTTCTAGTAGCAATCAAACCTTACATTATCATCGACCCGTTTAATATACAACAATAATGTATCCCACTATGTTTCCTTTTAATTTATACTTACAAACCTCTTTTATTATCTACCTATATGTATTGACAAATTTAGGTAAACTCCTAATGTTACAAAGAAATGTAACCAATAAGTTTAAATTCAGAATAGAATTCAAACAAAACATTTTCAAATTAGGAAACAAAAAAGTCTAATAGAAATATCTACTCGGATGAATGCAATAAATTATAAAGAAATTTTAGAAGACGTGTTGATGCCCACCGCTAAAAATGTATTCGGAGACGGATTATTAACTTTGATACAGGATAATTCGTCAGATCACAAATCGCGTATTGTCCAAACTTGGATTGAAAACCAGGACGACCTCCACCTAATTAAGCTTCCACCAAAAAGTCCCGACATAAACCCGATTGAAAACTTGTGCGGGATTGATAGTGCAGAATTGATTGGAACCCAATAGAACTAAAGAAAATTTAAAAGAACACGTGTTCCAACTATGGGATTACTATAGAGGGGATACCTTCTGCGAAAACTGTGTTCGTTCAATGCAGTCGGTAATAGATGCTGACGGTAGTTATACAAGATATTGAGTCTTTGAAGACATTATTTTATGTATCTTTTTTTGTTAAATTAAGGATTAGAATTTTTTGTTGATTTGATTATTTAAGAAAAATGTTGGTACAAATAAATATCTTCCTCTTGCAAACTTTTCCTTGATTTTTCATTCTGTAATTAATTCGTTGGATGCAGTTTTTGCAATCCAAATGGCAAACGTATTTTCCTAGCTAGCTTCGGCACCTACCGCTAAATAGCAGCAAAGGAACTTTCTCTGTCACTCCAACTAGGGTATAATTGACCGTGACAAGTTTTTCGATTTGATGATTTCGGATTTCGCGATAGCGGTTCTGAGGGCCTATTGCGAGCCACGAACGAAGTTTTGCCTCTTTGTCACACTTACGTTCGACATTGCAAGTGCGAAAGAGAGGCAAAACATCGTTCGTGGTTCGCAATAGGCCCCTCTGGTTATAACTAGGGTTAGGAATTTTGGTGGCATTAGGTGAACAGATGACAGTGGAGTCGTTGCTCAAATTGTTTATGATTGATTGAGTAATTAATTAATCTAAAATAATACATAATTCTTTTTAACAGGGTTTCGCCCATTTTAAGTTCTAAACAATTTTATTGTATTAATATTTGACTTTCTATGAAATTAAGTTCAATATTTTTTGTATAATATAGCTTAAATATGATTATTATATAATATTTATGGGCTTCGAGAAAACTAGAACCTTAAAAATCAAATAAATATATTTTCTCATTTATCAACATTTTTATTGAAAATGAACATTTTTCTAGATTCTCAACAACAAAATTCATGTTATTTATTTAAATTCATTGATAAATCCAGCTTGAACTAAACACTATTTCGTTATTATTTTATAAGTTAATCATTTATTCAAGTAAAAAATATTTGTAACATCGACTCCACCACGCTCTGTTCCATAAATGCCACCAAATTCCTAACCCTAGTTATAACTTATAATCTTATAAAGAATATTAAAAGTGATCCATTATGCGACAAGGATTGCTTTGACGTCTGACTGACTGACAACTCACGAAAGCAGTGCAGACTTGTCACTGCATACATCTATCTCAGGTTAAGGCAAACTATTCAAAATGGATACATTTCTTTAGAATATTGAAATATGACTTATATTTGTAATAACATATTGTTAGGTAATAAATGAAGGTTGCAGGAGTACTTTCATAGGAAGCTTGGTTGGATACATAATAATTGCACTTAAAACGAATCGATAATAGTGTAAGATTTGGTGAATACTGAAAATGTCACGAAGCAAGGGTAAATAATTTTTGCATACTAAAAGTTCCTTCATTTTGTAAGACTAACGTGGATACATCTCTTTGTAGTTGACTGTACTAAAAAAAAAAAAAAAAATTACATCTACAGATAAAATGTAAATGAATTCAAGAACTGAGACGATCTACTTTACCTTAAGTAATCAGTAAAACATCTACCTTACCTTAATTAGAACCGATAAAAAATGCAAGAGTGATCTGCTTTTGTATACGTTCCTATAAAAGACTATATACCAGACGATAGTTCTGTCATAATAACTATCAATCTATCAGAGAGAGAAATATACACTAGCTACTTGCTTGCTTTTGGTAACTGTGGCTACCGGTTATTTAGTTATTTTAACAAGGGAATAAACTACAAATAAAATTACATAGGAAATGATTGGCTAGAAGACCTAGCTTAAAGTCGAAGGTCTGCAAAATTCTTTACTTGTTCAGATTGAAACCGGCCTATTTGAAATTTTTCGGCAATCAGATAGAGGAAGGCAGGAACAAGGCAAAGAACTCTACATTCTTGGACTTTAAGCAAGATTTCCTCTAAAAGACTACTCAGAAATCAAGGCCTATTTACAATCGGTAGATAACGCCCGCTTCTTCAAACGGGAAAACTTTGTTTAAATAGTAAAAGCTTCCTGAAGACGAAAGGTTGGTGCTATTTATTGTAATTAGGCCTTCAGGGGACACTTACGAATGCCCACAGGAAAGGTAAAGAATTTTGCAGATATGGGAGATGGGGAGAGGCGGAGAGACGTGGCACTAGGGGCAGGCTGGGTTTTCTATTTGTGACACGTCTCCTATTATACAGTGGAAATCTCGTGGCTCGACGTCCTTTAGCAAGCCTTCAGTCTGGTAAAATCCAAAGTGGGAAGCTATATTATACGGATTTAGTTTAAATATACCTGTACATTTGTTACTTGGAGTTAGTAGGAGTTATTAACGTTTGTGTATGTTCAAAATTGTGAAACTCTTTTCAGATTGTT
>JALPQI010025211.1:0-17561 GCA_025490895.1 Thaumatotibia leucotreta
GTTTACGTAATTTGTAATAACATTTTAAAATGAATAATTTTACGACTTGCGAAATTAAATCCTGTTATCAGAGCCGTATCAGGGATCAGGAATCAAAATATGACGAAGAAAAGTCTAAAAGACTTTATTTTTTCCTTTATGTGATCTTTTGTTTTGCTCTTTATGTGATGTTCATTTCAAAGTCGGAAAAAAGTCTTTATGTATTGTTAACCATGTTAAAAGTGTATCCCATCAAAATAACTGTGGCGAATACAGCTTGTTATTAGAATGAATAAAGTCTTACGATGAACTAGCAGTAAGTAAAGATACGTTCTACATTTATTGCTCTGCGTGACACAACCTTAAAACTCAAAAAGTCGACTATAATTATTATTATTTATATCGGCAATTTAGAAGTATCGACTAATATTAGATTGAAGAAGACATTTTTGTTATTGGTATTAAAAGGTTTATTTCTTTATTTTATTTACTAGCAGTAGAATGTTTAATTATAATTACCTACATACCTGCATACAAATTATTGTGTACTTTGACTTTGACTTCGAAAAATTATTTTAACATAATGGCGACTCCGCGGATGCTAGAACCATAGCGAGCATCCAAAAGTCCCAAGCCTAGTCATAAATCAAAGTCAAAATATTCTTTATTCAATTAGGCCCAGCAATGAGCGCTTTTGAATCGTTAACCTAAATAGTAAATGAGAAAAAAGGAAAGCTACTTCCGGTTCTAACCCTACACCACAGTTCCTGAGAAGAATCCGCCAAGAAACTCAGCGGGACTTATTTTTTCAATTAATAATTTTATAACATCTTACAGCTAACATGCATTAATTAAAAACGAATCATAAAACTTGATTTAAGATAAATACAGATAATATCTGTATACTATATTATAGTACATTAACTAGAGATGGAAGTTTCTAATAGTCAGAATAATTATATAAATGTTATGATTTTTGAGAAATGTTTGATGTAAAAATATATGAAAAGGGCATACAATTATTTTTAGTTAAACAAAGTTAAAATTAGCATTGTTATACTGCTAGAAATGTAAAGGTCTCTAGTTGTCAGAGTAAAAAAAACAAACGGATACATTTCACTAAATGTTTCAGAGGATGTACATATAAGATCTCCATACTATTTTGGAATACAGCATTATTGTTCATGATAAGCGTTGATTGTTACTTACATATGTAGTGAATCCGAAGAATGCTATTGAATACGAGTATTATGGGACAATTCGATGGGCTAGGAAAGGTAGTTCCGATAACATGGTATTGGACGGTTTCCAAATGTTTACGACAATGTACTTTTTTAATCGTAAAAGTCTTTATCTTTAAGTAAATATTACGACGCAGTTCACTTTTCTAGGAATTGGTTCTGGGCGCATAATTGTCATACCTATTTCCCGTTTGATTTGTTCGTTTCATAAAGAAACGTGTAAAGTTCAAAGGCAAACAGTCGCCATCATTAATATGTATACAATACCAGGCTCATCAAAATCACAGAACATGTATAGTAAAGCCTATGGTCACCTTGATTGATCTCGTGTGTAAGTATTATGATGGCGACTATACCTACTGTCAACTATGTAAATATAAAAAACCGACCAAGAGCATGTCGGACCATCCTCAGTTAGGGTTCTGTCGTTATTCAGGGCATATGAAAGTTAAGGGTTCTAGAACGCTAATTTTCTTGTTGGAAGAATACAAGCCTGGCTATAGGTGGCTTCTTTTTCTTAAGAATTATGTAGTCAAAACCTAATTTGTTTGCCCCAGAACGGTTAACTTTCTCAATGTACAATGGGGTTCAAAATTGCATGGGCAGTTTAGGAATGAATTCATTCATAAATTAATTTTGAACGCCCTCCGTACATAGAAATGACGCCCGTTTTCGCGAATGCTGTATGACCCCTAAATATTAATTTAGAAGTATTCAAACACGTTCGATTACAGAATATTCCATTTCGTTCCGTATGTAATTTGTGTATAGTTTGAGAAATATAAATTGAATGTTTATTTTTACTATAATGTAGGTAGAAAGTTACCAATTTATATTTTACGAAGTATATACGAATACTAAAAGAAGCCGAATAGTCGATGTATATTGTTAAAGGCAAGCATTAACCGACTGGTAGCATTACGCAAAATTTTTGTCTTAGCCCGTTTTCTCAGATTAAACCCCACTTTACCTTTCAGACAGTAAACAGACGACAGAGGCTTAGTATTTTTATTATGAATATTATATTTTTAATCATAATTAAGCTCTGACAATGTTGCGGTAATGTATTTAAAGAAGAAGTTCTTTCGTGTTTAAAGTCGGCAGGTGCCGCTGCAAGTGATCGTGTTATAAATATGGTTTCGCTGATACTTTTGTTTTGGGGTAAAGCAGGGACCGAAACCGGTTTTTGAGAAAAACCTCGAAAGGTGATATGCGAACGAAGAACTCTGCCGACACCATGACTCGGGGCGCAATGCGAGGGAAAAACGCTTCATAGCAGCCAGTAAATAATAGTTTTGGCAATACTCGTAGGCTAATATTTTAAAATGTTTCATACTCGTTATATGTACTACTCAATATTTTATGTAATTTAGAACCGTGACTTCACTAATGGCTCCAATGGAAGACCAGCGCTGGGCTGTGCTTCAGCCCAGCAATAAGCTGAATTGGAGACCATTTTGTGGCACTTAGTTTTTTTACTTGCATTTATGTTTACATTTGTTTTAATGTCTATGTTGTGTCACAAATAAATGTTTTTTCTTTCTTTCTTTCTTTCTATTTATAAATTACTACATTAACTTAGAATTTATATACCGAAGAACGGAAATAACCGTTATTTTTTGTATGGAGATAATACCGGTTTCCTTTCCCTGAGGTAAAGTAACCCGAGGCCCGAAATCTTAAACTCGGTAATATCTGTATACACCATTATTCACAGTACTCCTTGCATACGTGCTTGTAATCAATGCTAACTAGTACCTACATTATATTACTTTCCGTACCTAGTGGTTTATGTAACTAGATCTAAGTATCCGTAACCTTCATGATAACCCTTTCGCAGTATGTTATCTGTGTTTATGCCTACCACGTTATCGCTGCTCAGTTCATTGTATAGTATGCAGTTGTGTATGAATTATGTACAATATATATTATATGCGCCAAGTTGTAAATAATATGTATACACAGTTACACACGTTCGAACTCGAACCAATACACGCAAAAAACAAGTGATGATTACCTATAATAATAATAATAATGCGGCTGTCAAGCCACTGCGCAGAAAGCGGTGTACACCTCTCTACACTCCTGAGCCGCCTACACCGGTGTTGCTCCTGGCTGTCTCTTGTGACGGCATTTACGGGGGCCCATCTAGTCGGCGGCGAGTCACCGCCTGCCTCGATAGCAAAGAGAAATCATTGTTATGGCAGGTGTCCGGACCTCTTTTCTATAGTTCCATTTCTGATCCATCCATCCTCCATCACCATAGCCCATTAGTCTTTTCCATTACTTCTCAATAGTCTCTATACGCCTGCTGGGACCGGTTTACGGATATCTATTGATGTGCCCGTGAATGGGTTGCAGCAGGTGTACAACACAGCAAATTTCTCCAAAGGGCCTCTACGTGTTGGATCTGTATCCCCGCGCAAGCCTATCAAAAAACCGGGATTTGTAAGCCCGTGATTCCCAAGGAGATACAATAATAATAATAAAAAATTTGACGCCGTCAAAGTCAAACGTGTTTTTTGTAAATCTCCGATTATATTTTGATAAATAATGTATTTTGCCGGCATTTACAACACCATTTTTACACCTTCGTCAAGAAAAAAGTGCCCTCTCAAAAATCTATGTACAATCATGGGTACAGTTGACCGAAATAATAAAACACACCATTGATTAGTGCCGACACGTACTTATCAAGATACCACAGGAGATGTACACGCGTAGTAAAGCACGCAAGAATCAAGCGTCCCCACAGATCGCACGCCCAACACCATCGTCCGCCTCGTCAACATCAGTCAGCTCTCAAGTTTCATCGGGTGCTGATTACGCCACCGCGCCCGACTTCAGCGGATCGAGCAGCGACGAGCGCGAACCACCGCCGCCGCCGCCACGACCACCTGCGCGGCGAGGACGGCCACCGCTGCCGGCACGCTTGGGGCCCGCGGGACATGCTGTCCCGCCCATGGCTCCCGCTGCCGGTGGTGTAGTGCGACGCATGCAATGGTCTCGAACTATGAACGAGAACGTCATGCGCGCCTACTATGGGGCTACAGAGGGAGGAACTAACCTATCCGCGTATCGTGTCCGGATGCTTCCTCTGTTTCAGGCCCTTGAACCAACCATAAATGTGACTGCGCAGCGATTATCGGATCAAGTGCGAGCCATCCAACGATTAAAGCGGCTGGATGACTCGACACTTGATCGGCTTCGCCTGGAGGCTCTCCCTGTTCGTACGGCCTCCGCTTCGGCGCGGGACCTGCCCGCCATGTCGCCGGATCCGGTGCCGGCACCCGACCTGGCACCGAGGGCACCGCGGGTTGATCCCAGTGCCGACGAGGTTGACGTTACGAACCCGAGTGTGAGTACTTCAGACAATGAGCAATTGAGGAGGACTCTGGTAGAGGCGATTATGCAGCATCGCTTCACACCCGACTCTAGGCCACGATTACCACGTTTGCCCATGAATAGGCGCAATCTAGCGTTGATGGGAGCCCTAAACGCTTTACTGGAGCCGTATATACGATCCAGTAAAGATTTGGAAGATACGCACTCGATCATGTACTGCGGGGCCATCGCGGCGTGCCGTGTTGCTCGAGTCAAGTTTCCGGACGCTGACCGTGCACCTAGGACCGCCGGAGGTGACCCCGCATGGCAGGTGCGGATCGAGCGTCGTATCGACTCGTTTAGGACTCTCATTGCAAAGCTGATCTGCTTCAGGGCGGGTAACAACCGCCCCCGAGTAATGCGCTTTGTGAACCAGGCGTTCGCGGGAACGGGTATTGCACCCCGCGACTACATGGCCAACCTCACAGAGCGCATCGACTTTCTGAAGCAGAAGGTTTATGCATGGGCAAACCGTATTCGCCGCTACAGAGAGCGTGTGAATCGATTCCAGCAGAATCGCCTTTTCCAGAGTGACCAAAGGAAGGTTTACCGAAAGTGGGAGGAAACCGACTACCGTGTGTCCGACGCGCGGTTACCGGATGCTACTGCTATGAGTGATTTCTGGCGTAGTATCTGGTCAGCGCCCGTCGGACACACCGAGGGTGAATGGATGACCGTTGTCGAACGTGAATGCGAGACCATCGAACCTGTGGGGGCAGTTACCATCAGCCCCGATGACGTAAGTTGTGCTATCCTTACGACTCAGAACTGGAAAAGTCCTGGGCCGGATGGATTGCACAACTTCTGGCTAAAATGGTTTCGATGCTCGCACTCACGATTGGCAACGCAATTCCAACAAGCCCTCGAGCTCGGTTCCCTGCCACCTTCCTTAACAACTGGAGTAACCTTCCTGCTCTACAAGTCCGGTAGTACCACGGAAGCGAAGAACTACCGACCCATCACGTGCTTGCCCACACTGTACAAGCTCCTTACATCCATTTTGAGAGTAATAATTAACACGCACATTGTTTCGAACAATGTTTTGGCTCCAGCTCAAAATGGATGTAGGGTTGGGTCCCGTGGTACTAAAGAGCTCCTCCTCATCGACATGACCATTTGCCAGCAAGTCCGGCGTAACAGAGGGGCCCTCTCCGTTGCTTGGATTGACTACAAGAAGGCCTATGATTCGGTGCCTCATTCATGGTTGGAAAGGGTCTTGGAGCTGTATAAAGTTAATGCAACTTTAAGATCCTTTCTCGGCACGTGTATGAGGCAGTGGACCACAGTCCTTCGTCAACCAGGAGGTGGAGATGGCTCCTCTGGTCCGCAGGACTTTATAAGGATCGAGCGAGGAATATTCCAGGGTGACAGTCTGAGTCCCTTGTGGTAGGCAGAAGCCTAGCTCTGAATCCCCTCAGTACCCTGCTGAAGGATTCAGGACTAGGTTGCCGGCTTCGGAGAGAGGGTGAAGTCATTTTTCACATTCTGTATATGGATGATCTCAAATTATTTGCGCCAAATAGCCAAGACTTGTTGGAACTACTGCAAACCACAGAAGTTTTCAGTAGTGCCATCAATATGGAATTTGGTGTCGATAAGTGTGCGGTTATGCATGTGCAGCGGGGGAAAGTAGTAAATTCAACAAATTTACAGCTTTCTGAGACAATGTCGTTCAGATCTATCTCGGAAGCAGAAACCTATAAATACCTTGGTATGTCACAGTTTTTGGGTATTGAAGATATGGGAATTAGACAGGCGGTGAAGGAGCGCTTTTTCAGCCGGCTCACAAAAGTACTTAACAGTCTTTTGTCAGGAGGCAACAAAGTGCGCGCCTTCAACGCCTGGGTAATACCCATACTCACATACTCCTTTGGCATACTAAGGTGGACTCAGACCGAGCTGGATGCCCTGGATCGAAGGGTCCGTACACTGCTTACCGCACATCCAATGCTACACCCGCGCTCATCAGTTATGAGATTGTACATCCCGCGGAAGTGTGGGGGCCGCGGCTTCCTAAATGCCAAAAACCTCCACAACCGCGAGGTGTACAATCTTAGAAACTATTTTCTTAACAATGAGTGCGGGATGCATCGTGATGTGGTGGCAGTAGACCGGAACCTCACGCCGCTCTCCTTGGCAAAAGAGAACTGGCGCAGACCTGTGGTACTAAGCACCGAGGACCGCAAGGCGGTATGGAAGAGCAAGGAGCTACACGGGCAGTTCTACAAGGCCCTCACGGGACCTGACGTAGATCTGCTCGCGTCGGTGAACTTGCTAAGATTCGGGGACCTCTTCGGAGAAACCGAGGGTTTTGCCTGTGCAATTGCTGACGAGGTTATCATGACGAATAACTACCGGAAATATATCCTGAAGGACGGTACGGTCGACATTTGTCGGGCATGCCGCCGTCCCGGTGAGTCACTCAGGCATATTATTTCCGGTTGTTCTCAGATTGTTAACACCGAGTACTTGCACAGACACAACCTCGTAGCCAGGATTATACACCAGCAGCTTGCTCTTCAATACGGCCTTGTGGGCTTCGAAGTGCCGTACTATAAGTACACACCTGCGGCACTTCTCGAAAATGGTCGTGCCACGCTCTATTGGGATCGATCTGTCATCACGGACAGGACTATTGTAGCCAATAAGCCTGATATCGTGCTGATAGATCGATCCCAACGCCGAGCAATGCTCATCGACATCACCATCCTCCATGACGAGAACCTCGTGAAGGCCGAGAAGGACAAAGCCAGTAAGTACCTTGACTTGGCTCACGAGTTAACCGACATGTGGGAGGTTGATTCGGCGATCATTGTACCGATAGTTGTTTCTGCGAACGGTCTCATAGCGAAGAGTCTCGATCAACACCTCAAGAGGCTCTCGCTAGGTGGTTGGGTCAAGGGTCAGATGCAGAAGGCGGTAATCCTGGACACGGCGCGCATAGTCCGGCGGTTCCTCTCCCTGCAGCCCTAACCACCGGCAGCTTGGGCCCGCCCCGTTGCCGGCGGCTCTCTAGGTTAGGTTTTTTATATTATGTTTACATGTTTTGTATTGCTTTTGTATGTTTTATTTTATTTTACTTTTATAGACATTTTGTAAAAAACCTAGCCTAAGAAATGAACGAAATAAAGAGAATAATAATAATAATAAACGTTTATTTTCAGACCAATGATCCATATTATGTTAGTAGAATATATGTGCTTAGAAGTAGTGTTAAAGGAAAACAATATAAAGTAAACTAAATTAAACTAAAAATAAAAACATCATTATTTAAGGGCATGAAGCCCGATCCACCGCTTCAAGAATGGCTATGTTGTTGTTGTTGTATTCTGGCCATTTTTTCCGCAACTCGACATCAAACGTGCCTATTTTGTGTGGTCATACTGATGATGATAGTGATGATTACCTAGATTTCTTTTCTAGTTATCTAGGCGTCGCTGTAGGAATTACGGAATTATATAGGTAATAACTTTATTAACAGCAACATAATATTATGAATACTACAGTACATTATTTTTTACTATATTCTGATTCACCTTCTTTTTAAAAATATCATTATATTTTAAACAGTATGATTTTTTATCATCATCCGATTTTAGAAAAAAATCTGATTTTCCATACATTTCCGCCTACTTATAATCTTTGTAAAAAAAAACACTTTGTAGTACAACTGAAGTATGTACTGGTATTTACCAGTACATACTTCAGGGTTAATGTTGTAATTTGAAACTGTGGTTTTTCTCGATGCACATGTCACATGCAATCTAGATCACATTGCATCCTGATGACATTTGACCTGTGATATCATTATGCTCTATAAAATCAGTTTCTCATGGACCATATATCACAGTCTGCATTCGCAACAATGAAGAGCCTTACTCTTCTATTGATGTGCCTTTCGTCATACGGAGTTAGTGCATTCAATGAAGCTTCATCAGCTAGCTTATCTAACGCTTCCAGATCCGTTTCGGACGCTGTACATACGGTACATGAAGTGATCGACATCAAAAAAGAGTTCGATGAGATCAGGAAAGGTAGAAAAGGATCTGGTAGTAAAAGAACTCGTCGATACAGTTTCAGTGAGGCAGCCAAAGGCGATGCCTCATCTACTGTTAACAAATTAACGTCTGGAATAGGTGCCTTACTGAAAACGTACGTGTACCAGCCGATCGCCCATGGAAACTTTCTAGAAAGCACGGTGCGAGGATACACGATGCTGGAAACCAATGAGGGTAAATTTGTTTTTGGCACCTTGGACGGAGATCTGAACCAATCGTTCAGATCGATAATGAAAGATCGCAACCCGCGTACCGGTGACATAATCTCTTGTAGAATACCCTCAAGCAGAATGGCAGAACATTACATGATGGTTATCAACAAAAAGATTGCAGAAGTCTACGTTGTTGGAGGCAAGTCTTCAAATAACGGCGTCATTGGTATCGATTCTTACTTAAAGTCATCGTACATTAACTCAACGGAGTGCTTATATCATCAAAACCGCCTTATTTCAAGAGCTGAACAAATCGACGAGAAAAAAGGCGATGACACAGAAAGCGACCTGAGATATCAGCAGATTCTGGAGCGTGTCGAATGCACTGTAAACAGTAAAAATCCAGGAAAGTTTGTATACGATTTAATGTCTTGCAACTGTCAAGATTTGGTTTTATATTGGGCGTACGGCTACGCCGAGAATAAGTGTGCAGAGAATCTTGGGTGCACAAAACTGTCAGCTACTCTTTATCAAATAGCTGCTTATGTGGACGAAAGTAAGCATCTTCAGCAGCCAGAAGACTACTCAAGTAGTATAGTTATTGGATAAAAATTGTAAAAGCGTTTTATAACGTTTCATTATTAATCATGTTGTGTAGATATCTTCGTTTCATTTAAACAAACTCATTCATCGATTGCCGGAGATATTGACCAGTTCTGTGTGTCCTACCATGTCATGAGCTGCGGCCGTGAGCTTAGCGCGGAATTATTTACTTTCTGTACATCTCGCTCAAACTCGTGGATTGGTGCAAGCGAGAGGGATAGTAATTCGCGTTAAATTGACAGCGGCAGCTCATGGTAAGGATACTGATCGTCTTAAAACGAGGTAAAATGAGTTTAATGGTATGAGTATGCATAACGTTGAAATATATTTAATATAAATTTATACTTCTTGATATTAATAACTTTCTCAAATTTTCAAAGAAGTGTTTTGATATTACGTGCGTCAAATTGGACCTGGAGCCTATTTCTCGATAGCTTGTAACTTGTAATACAAGCGGAAATCCTTATCTAATTAATAGTGTTAAAAAGATACATCCACTTGTATTACAAGCTACAAGCGTTCGAGAAACGGGCCCCTTGAAGTACGAGGTCGCTGGTTCGATGACTGAACTAGATATATGTAATAAAATTTCACGACTATTGAGAAGAGTTGTATTGTATGAACGGAAAACTAAACATTCAAAGTCAAAGTCAAATAATTCTTTATTCAAATTGGAATAGCAACAAACTCTTTTGAATCGTCTAGGTATTAAAAATACTTCCGGTTTAGTCAAACCGCATCTCAGGTCACAATACTCTGAATGGCGGATGTCACGAAATATCAGACAAATTTTCGGGTTACATCCTCGAACATACCCAAGGTTGTCTTTATCAAGAATGCCCGACAAAACGTTCGTTCGAGTAAGTATTATATTATATCGTGTTGTTCCACTGACTTACAGAGTGTTTTATCGAGTCTGCGTAATAGCACTGTCGTGGTCAGACATTGTCTGAGAATGATTACATCCGCTCCTAATTTCCGTGACTTTTTATATGCACTTTGCATAGGTCGCGGAAATTAGACCACAAATTAATAAATATCTTTGGACATCTTACTCAAACCTACCCAGTCCCACGGTAAGCTTAAGGCTTGTGATGTGGGTACCAAGCGACGATATATACAGGGTGCCCGCGAGGAAAGTGAAAAATCAACAGCGGATTTCTGACCAAATTTGAAGTTAAAAATGTCATAATATATGAAGTTTTCTGGATTCAGTCTATTTTAAGAGAAAATTTGATTTTTTCTTAAAACCGTTTTAGACTGTTACTTTATGATAAACGCATTTTAGGAAACAATTTTGTCACCATGTTGTCTTAGTCTTGTCACACTTAATTGACAGAAATCAAATGACCAAAAATTTTTGTATTACCTAGCAAATGTAAAAAAAACTTTAAAATGCATTTGTTGAGATAGCTTGATTAATAAAATCCTTTTTTTGTGTATTAAGGCATTCAAAACATCAAACAAAACTAAAAAAAAAAATGTTTTTTTTTTTCAGATGTGACCAAAACTTTTTTAACATTTTTTGCTTCTTTTAGTCTCAGGAATATGCTGTTAGAGTTTTTATCTTTCCTCGTGGGCACCTTGTAAATGAGATATATATATAGATACTTAAATCCAAGGAACAAATATTTGTGACAAATAAATACACAAATAATGCCATGGCTGTGATTCGAACTCGGGACTTCCAGTTTCGCAGGTACGGTCACAAATGACAAACTAAAACTCATAATGGGGGTGGTTTACGGGACACTTTGGGCTAAAAACTTTTTTGGCCAAAATCGGTCTTTCTGACATCACGGACTGTAGAATGTGTGACGAGGAAGAGGAGACGATGAAACACTTTGATGTGCGAATGTCATTCTTTCGCCAGACAAAGGATAAAATACTTCGGTTCCAACTATCTGCAACCGAAGGAGGTCAAAATGCTGCCACTAGGGTCCGTCCTCAAACATATAGACTTGATAAAACAATCCCTCGGGTAGGAGCGATAATGGATCGAGTCTATCCGCAATAGCCCCGCCAATAACCGCATTTGTGAGATGCGGTTTTAATTTTTATTTCAATAAGTAAGATAAGATAAAGCATAGTAAAGAGATATTGCTTAAATGATAATTAACCACCTGTGCAAACTCACTTTCTGAAACTGACTTATACAACCATTTTAGATGTAGTGGCAGCCGTGGTAATACTTAGCAAGAGTTCTTGGTGCCTACTACGAATATCGTAAATTGTAAATTTCGGGTAGGTATCCCTGCTACCATTTATGAAGGCATAATTGAAGTGGACAGCTGGACAGGTGCCCGAAATTTACGATTTCAAAATTTGTGATATACCTAACTAGGGATCACACGCACATCGTGTCACTGGTCTTTCTAAGAACATAACTCGCCTGTACCCTGGTTATCATCGCGAATATTCGAAGACAGAGCCCTAATGTTATTAGGAGCGATGAGCTCGCCCCTTGGCATGAAATTGGTTGCACTTTAGCGATAAATCTTCGATGAAAGAGGCCGTGCCTTCATTTGACGTGTGTGGCGTCGTGCAATATTTTTCTTCGATTTGATCGTTTTGATTGTCGTTGTTGTGATAGGACAGAACACTGAATAAAGATTTTATACCAGCTACAAAAAAGAAGAAATTCTTTTGATGTGTACTCAGAGTGGATAGTAAACTCGGGGACTAAATATAATAGGTATCCATTACAAAATTATTTTTAACCAAGAGAAAAAAGCAGAACCAAGGTAACCTATACAGCTCTCTCCGAATCGCTAAACTGAAGTGGCAGTGGGCGGGGTGTAATGCACGTAGAGCCGATGGCTGTTGGGGCGGAAAGTTTCGCGAGCGACGGCCATGTACCGGAAGACGCAGCGTGGATAGCTGGTGACCTGGAGAAAGTCGCAGAACTCCGGATGGATGCGGGCGGCGCAGGGCCGGTCATTGCACCAGTCTTTGGAGGAGGCCTATGTTCAGTGCTCCTTCAGCTGATATCATGATGATGATAATGGGGGCGTCAACGGACGGGGCTAAGCTGGCTCCATTAAGGTCTCTGCCCACTAGACCGTAGCATACCATGACCGTAGCATGAACGTATCAGACAAAAAAATATTCTTTGTATGGAAAAGTATGAGACTATGCCCACTAGGACGTTTCGTCGCCGGCCAACACCGTCGCGTGCCATGCACGGACCGGCGAGAATATTTTGCCGGCCCCGACACGCTACGTGCATGGCACGCAACGTTGCCGGTACGGTGTGCGCAGGCGGCGAAAGGGTGAGCATACGGGTTCTAAACATTTTTGTATACCTAGTATTTACAATTTTTATCCAAAACTCTCCAAATTTTTCACTTTTGATAGTGAGTAATAATTTTCTTATGGCGAGACAACGGAAACAATATAATCAGCATCGCGATTTTCTGAAAAAAAAAACTTACTTAATTGATTGTAAGCCCGCAAACCGAAGATTTTTATCGAGATTGAAAAATATTACTTCGTTTCTTACAAACAAAATAATTAAAAGAAATATCAATTTTGAAACAGTCACATAACTTAACGAATTTATCCAGATAGATTGCACAATTTGTTTCTTTTTTTACATGGCAAGAACCATGCTTTTGATGTGGCTTTCTAAAATAAATTTTATTGGTTGTAGATTTTTATTACAATATGTACACAAAATCGATATCTTTTTTTTTCGAAAAACCTATGCTCTTTAGCAGCTGCTTCGTTGTTATTTAAAATTAATTATTGTTCCAAAACTATTAGAAGATGTAAAAATAATCAAACAAAACCAGTACTTGACGGAGTCACATTGACAATCATGACAAGAGCATAATATATGTACTCTCATCTCTCATAATATAACAATATATTTACCAATTCCAAGAAGTTTTAGTTTAATATCATAGATTACACTTATCAGTGTCTAGGTTACCTAGACATTGATAAGTGTAATTTTATACTATAATAATATTAATGATAAATAAACACATTCCGCCATATAAATGTATAAGTAGCATAACTGACGATTCGAAAGTGCTTGTTGCTATGCCTAATACTCAATAAATCATTTTGACTTGGACTTGACTCAGTAACGACCCTAGTCCTTCAATGGATTTCGATCGCAGTTTATGATGTCTACTTATATGTATAAAGCTCAGATAAATAGGTGTAGAAATAAACTCCTAGGAAAATACTAGCAGAGCGATACTGGTCTAACGGACGCGAAAACAATTTGGAAATTGTGACAATGGAACGATAACGGCGGCTATGAATCACTCATACTACGGGGATGATACGTAGTTGCGACGCGGATGATACGTGGTTGCGACGCGGATGCAACGGTCACTAAACGGGCATAGCACGGATATGAAACGATGTACACACGTTATAGTGGGCATAGTAGTCCGTGTCGTCTCACATTCCGTGTCTGATACGTTCATGCTACGGTCATGGTATGCTACGGTCTAGTGGGCAGAGACCTTTATCGTTTTGCCAAGATAGCGTGAGTAACAATCAGAACTCCCCTTTTTAGAGGCAATACATCCTATACCTCTCAAAAATAAAAATATTGGGCATAGGTGTACATCAAGTGTTTCATTGTCTCCTCTTCCTCGCCACAAATTTTACAGTCTGTGGGGATGGTACCTACACTAGACCATACCGCACCCGACATTTTTGGTACGCGGATCATTCCATACGAGACGAAGAATTCAACAGCCCGGCACGGTTCGTGTGAATCATACATAAGTAGGCATACAGTAAAATAATTCTCAGGAGATACTTCACGCTAGATAATTTGGCACAGATCCGAAGGTTAGGACTGTTCTATTATAGTAACGTATGGCATATTCAGAATATTGTGAAAAATAGAAAGTGTATTGTCTGGCTAGACTAGAACGATATGTAACAGTATAATTGGTATAAACATATCGTGAATATTAGGTATATAATACTTTCAAATAAAACTATTTTGAACATAATCGGCCCAGGTGGTGGTGGTTTTATCCATGTATCGTGATAAGCGTCACTTTCACACTTGAATAGTTGTTAAAACGTAACGACGACATACGATTAGACGCGACTTACAGCTGTTTTTGGAATAACTAGGGAATTCTACACTGAGCATAGCCCGACATGCTCTTGGCTGTTTTTAATTTATTTCCTATCACTTCGACAACCCTTTACCTTATATCTTGGGCCGCTGGGCCTTAAGGGGCCTCGATGCCTGAAAACGGTCATGAAGTTAGTATTTTTTCCGCCACAATCACCTTAAATAGTTTCACTTTCCTCGGATTTACATTCTTTAACAATAAATATTTTCAGTTATGCCTAAATATATCTACTGTTGTCACGGCCATGTCGTCGCGCACCGTCCCAATAACATTTATTAAGTCATTTTCTAAAACTATCTTTCCTGTCATAATTTGAGTTTCTTTTTTTTTCTTATCAGTAAAAGCCACGGGTGTCGGTGGCAGAAACAAAGTTGTTACTAGCATTGAGACCCTCGTTCTTTCGCCCGGCTGCCGCGTTCTTGATTTAAAATGCCTTGACGGTAGGTGGAGCCACATTTTATGTTATTAATATTAATACCACTGTAGTTTGAAACAAAACGACCATTAAGCCTATTTATCAAATATTCCGTAATTCATTACAGCGAGATATCTGTTTCTCACTACATCATTAGTATTAACAAGCTATGCGTGGTATATCAAATATTCCACTTTTCATTAATAGATAATTAAGTTATAAATAATGAATCGGAAATGTAGTACCATAGGATAATAATAGATCATGGAAAGAGCACTCGTAACTTTCAACTTACGCATGACAAAAAAAAAACAATTAGTTATAAGATAAGGTCAAATGAAGTCGTTATTGATGAATTATTAATTTTGTTATAAGCTCATAAAATACTTCAAAGTTACCCAAAGGGCAATGTCTGGCTATGCTGGGATTCTCTCTACGTGATGACCCAAGATATTTATTATTTACTTCACGAAACCTATTGAACTCATTGTCCCAGAGGTCCAATGTGAGCCTTTTCAGTAAAACGTCCCACCACAGAACTATAGTTATGTGCTTCCTACTTTATCGTTTGCCATAGGAATTCTGGACATATAAATCGTATAAAAATACAAGCCAATTCCATACTTATAGCAAGCGACAAAGTGGGACGTTTTATTAAAACGCTCACAAATTATCTTGTAACTCTAGCACTAAATATAATTTGGCGTAGGTAATTTGATGGTAAGTAGTGTTATACTTGTACCTACAATTTAACTATATTTCGACTGTGATAGGAATGAAATATACGTACTCTCGTAACAATTCCCAAATGACAGAACAAATAAAATACACTTTTTCAAAAAGGAAACTTTCAGCTAAGCTCATTCAAGCTTTTATACAGTGAAACTCAGACAGCTGCATATTTATCACGAGTCTCTAAGAGAGCGTTAGGTACAATGAACGACTAGGTACAGTTACAGGCAATAGTATTTTGTGCTATGAAAGCCGCAAAAATATCTGACACTATCTTATTCTGACTGACATAAGTGCAAGTTATATTATATTTTTGTATCCTTGATAGCGCAAGATACTATCGCCAGTGGTAGGTGTACATGGTACACCAAATGGTGGGTGTAGCCTACACCTACCAGTCACAATACAGGATCGTAACCGGCTTTTTTGAAAAACCTCGAAAAAGCCTTACATTTTAAAATGTCTTATTACTCTTTATGTAGTACTCAGCAATCTATGCTATTAAAAACATGGTATTTTAAAATTACTCAATTGAAAAAGAATGTATATAAAGAAGAACGAAAAAGAACGAAATTAAAACCATTCTTTTGTATGAATAAAAACCAGTATGCGATGCCTGGGTGTAGGTACTTTTAAGATGTCATTTTGTACGACAACGTTCTATTCTAGTATTTTACCAAGCGACAAGACGGTGAGGCGGAGGCATGTTGTATTCAGTGCATTTTCTCGTCAGGCGCTTGTATATTTCCTGAATTGACTACCTATTTGCTACCTAAGCATATATTTTTTCCAGATTTTTTAGGCAAAAAATGTCGATTTTATAGGCATTTCAAATTTTGAACAAAAAAAAATTGTTAGAGTACCATCATAATTTACTACCTATTTGCTACTATTTACTACCTATTTTCACATATTTTCTACCTAAGTTTTAAAAAAGAAATAAATTTAATTAAGTGGGCAGTCATTCTGATGTCAGGATGACTGCCCATATTTAGTATTTCGTGGTTAGACCCTATATTTTGCAACTTTCTATGTACTATGATTTACTACCTATTTGCTACCTAAACATATATTTTTTTCAGATTTTTTAGGCAAAAAATGACGATTTTATAGGCATTTCAAATTTTGAACAAAAAAAAATTGTTAGAGTACCATCATAATTTACCTATTTGCTACTATTTACTACTTATGTTCACATATTTGCTACCTAAGTTTTAAAAAAGAAATAAATTTAATTAAGTGGGCAGTCATTCTGACGTCAGGATGACTAGCAAATAGGTAGTAAATCATAGTACATAGAAAGTTGCAAAATATAGGGTCTAACCACGAAATACTAAATATGGGCAGTCATCCTGACGTCAGAATGACTGCCCATTTGATTAAATTGATTTCTTTTTTTAAACTTAGGTAGCAAATATGTGAACATAGGTAGTAAATAGTAGCAAATAGGTAGTAAATTATGATGGTACTCTAACAAAATTTTTTTGTTCAGAATTTGAAATGCTTATAAAATCGTCATTTTTTGCCTAAAAAATCTGGAAAAAATATATGCTTAGGTAGCAAATAGGTAGTAAATCATAGTATATAGAAAGTTGCAAAATATTGGGTCTAACCACGAAATACTAAATATGGGCAGTCATCCTGACGTCAGAATGACTGCCCACTTAATTAAATTGATTTCTTTTTTTAAACTTAGGTAGCAAATATGTGAACATAGGTAGTAAATAGTAGCAAATAGGTAGTAAATTATGATGGTACTCTAACAAATTTTTTTTTGTTCAGAATTTGAAATGCTTATAAAATCGTCATTTTTTGCCTAAAAAATCTGGAAAAAATATATGCTTAGGTAGCAAATAGGTAGTAAATCATAGTATATAGAAAGT
>JALPQI010025212.1:0-17549 GCA_025490895.1 Thaumatotibia leucotreta
CCCAAACAAATTTTTTCATTAGTAGTTTATGCAACCGTACGTAATGAGGGGCATTACAACTCGAGTGTGGGTTTATGAAACGAACCGAAGGTGAGTTTCATAATAGCATCACACGAGTGTTGTAATGCCTAATTACGTATAGTTGCATACACTACTTTATCTACACACATATCATAAGTGCTCTAAGATGCGTTCAGAAACAAAGCTTTCTCATACTTGGCTCTCTACTTTTGCGGCAACAGGTTGTTAGTTGCGGTCATAGCTGCATTGAATATGTCCGGCGGAGTGCTCATATCGTTATCCGAGTCACTGCCACTCATTATCAAGTAATTATCAGTATTATCACAAAGTATTCAATTTTTTTCACAATTGTTCACTTGTAGTAGTAAGCCAATAAACAAAAGACAGCTGCTCGGAATGGCAGCGATTTGAATCTCTGTAATTTTTTTTTAAATCATAGACAATCGAGTGATGTCCCTAATCTTGTGTCACTCGATATGAAAATATCGTCCGATTGTTACTGAAAAACATACTGAATTAACTTTTTGTGTCGATGACTGGCTGAATATTTATAGATACCAGAATAGACACCTCACTTGAATCTGACAGCTGTTCCAAATTTAAAACTCATAACCTCCGGAAAAATCGTATATAATGTTAACTTTATGTATGTGCCAAGTTCTGATGGTGGGTAATGCTGGTCATTGTCTATTGTTTCTGAACGCGTTTAGAGCACTTAACGATATTTGTGTAGATAAAATATTTTTTACTTCTTTTGACATCAAAAATGCATACCTGCTTCATCATTTACCGGTATGATCGTGGTCAAACGTCTAAAACAAAAGCCTGTGCCACTATTACTGTCCAATTCACGGAATAATAAAAACTGTTTTTTCTGTTCTGTGGTCCAATTCATAGATTTAATTTGATATAATATTTTTAATGTGTAAATGATCCGATAGATGGCACTGTACAGAAAGCAAACTTGCCAACGAAAGGTTTACCTTGAAACTATAAGACTGTTTGTTATATGTTTAGAAAGAATGTTTTGGAGTTCAAGTGTATTTATTTGATTTGTACTTTAATATTAATTGAGACTATTTGAGACCGGAGGTGCGTCTGTTTGTTCAATTACAATAAAAAAGAGCATCGCCGTGTGACAGCCCTGGCGTTAGTAAAGTGCGGCGTGTCGCGACAGGCGACAATGCCGGTTATTATTTAGTTGTCGCGACAATGTTCGACTTCTGTTCCATGTTCTGTAAGCTTGTGGTTTCCCGAGTTCTGATTGAGTTTATTTAAAGTATCTACTTACCTACGTATTTATTTGAGCAGTGTTATTCACTAAGGAAATCGCCTTGCTGTCAGCGCTGTGTCAGCACTGCGGCAGCGGCGAACCTAAAAATGGTATTCACTAATGTACTTTAAACGACACTAGTGCTCGGCGACGAATGCGGCGTGAGCTGGAACTACACTGCGTCGAGAGTTTGACGTTTAATGTACGAACTTCGTGTTCTCTAACGAAAAACAGCGACGAACTCGCCCTGAACCTCGCTCACAGCCTCGATTCCTAATGTCAAATAAAACGGCTAGGATTTTAGAGAAGGCTGTCTCGACGTCGAGCTCGTTGACGAACGCAGCGTCGAATGTGTGAATAAGAGAATAGCATAGCAGTGCGTAAAGACATCTTGGGACATCAGACACAAATCGTACTAGTCCCACGGTAAGCTCCATTAACGCTTGTGATGTGGGTACCAGGAGACGATATATTTAATAGATAGATACACATAGGTACTTATATACATAGGAATGATGATGACCAAGGAACAAATAGTTGTGATAAATAAGTACACAAATAATGCTCTCGCCGGGATTCGAACCCGAAACCTCCAGCTTCGTAGGCAGGGTCGCTACCAACTAGGCTACGGAGGCTGACAAGATGCTGTCATTTTGAGAGCAAATGAGAGCTGGTTTTTACTTACAAACGTATTCCTATATTGACATTTCATTAAATCTAATAACCTAACCTAAATCTAAGACAGGCCCTTGTGTCTTTGTGCCGCAGATGCCGGCTGAATTTCCTCATCATCATCATCATCAGCCTAAGACAGTCCACTGCTGGACGTAGGCCTCTCCTATTAACTATGCGTATAAACACATTAGGAGGTAAATGCCCATAATCGCCACGCTGGGCAAGCGGATTGGCGATCGCAGTAATGTGTCCAGTATGATGACGCTGCTGCCCATCATCAATCTTTTATCAAATAATGGTCAGTGACACTACAATCCCTTAGTCGACTTTTACGACACCCGCGGGAGGAGTTGGAGTGGTGACAAATGTCTTACTGCCGTCACCACACGGCACATTTCATTTAATTTTAGATTTAGAGATTAGTTATGATAATTTTAAATTATTATCAAAACTACAAATAAGTGTTCAAAAACTAAGAAAATAGACAAGTTTTAAATGCGTTTTTCATCAACTTCACTCATAATAATATAAATGTTCTAGGTCTACTACTCAATCATAGTCCAACCACAATTTCAACTACTAAATAAGCATCAGCCCCAAACCATCTTGGCTTTGTCCAAGTTTTTTATTATTTATGAGGAGTTTTTGCCTATAAATAGCACAATTAATATGACAATTACACCTAATGGAAGATATTCGATACATTTTTGGATGGTAATATTAATGACAAGGTAACTTTTCAGCATTGAAATATTAATTTACACAGCTGAATAAAACAATAAATCGTGGCGTATAAACATGTACACATTTCTTCACTTTGATCCATTGATCGAAGGTGTAAAATTGTGTATAGTTCGAGAAATATTATTTGACCGACTGTTTTTTACTTACGACCTTTTTTTTGCGTTTAAACTTACTAGACAATCAGCAGTCTAGCACTTTTCTATTGTTAATGATCAGTGATCGGTATTTTGGGTTCCCCCTAGCGGAATTCCGCGTATCAAAAAATTACGGGCGGGACTATAAATAGTTATTTATTATACAAGGGGGCAAAGTTGTTGTTTAACTGTCGTGCCAATATTGAAACCTGAGCTAGCGAAAGATTGCAAAATTGAGCCACGAGCGTAGCGAGTGGTTCAAAAACTGGAATCTAGAGCATTGCGAAGGTCTCAAGGCACGAGAGTTGAACAAACTTTGCCGCCAAGTGTAATACAACTTTTTTCCCCTCACTATCGCGAGGAAATATGATTACAAATCTCATCCAAATGTAAATTAACTTAAAGAAACCATTTAAAACTCAATGTCGAAACGTATCGTAGAATAGAGTCTTTACTTCTCGAACTTAAATATAGCCAATGGCTTACAAAGTCACCCATGAGAACGTCCAATTTAACATGTGAGCTCCGATTGCGCATGTTTACTACAGTCTTACAGATCCACTTATACTAGGCAGTAGGGGGCTATAGGAATTAGAGCAATGTCAATTACTTTATTCACAAGTGTGTAAAAAGCGCTTTTACCCGCTCGTATTAAACGATAAACGAGCGCTTTACGAGCTAGTGAGGGGAAAATTTTATTTAACACTATTGTATTATACACACAAGAGCATACTTTATGAAACAGAAATATGGCAATATAATTAAAGTTTATTTTTTAAGTTACTATAGGAGACCCACCAGGAGAATCCAAAAAACCGATCACTGTTAATGATGCAAAACAAAAGGTCGTAAGTAAGATAAGAGTCGGTCAAATAATATTTCCCGAACTATATGTATTTAGGAAGTCGACTATTTGAACAACCCCTCTCCTTTTACCTACTCTACCCTTTTTACCCCCACGGCAGTTCGAAACGAAATTTCCTTTTTTCCGCTTCCCCGCCCTTGTAGTTTGAGATCTGTATTGCGGAATAATGAATTCAGGACCGTTGAGGGTAGTTGTGGATTAACTATACTTTTCCTTGCGTTTACTGCGAGTTGAACTAACTTAAATTATTCCGTCACGTTCGCTCCAATACATCAGTGTGAGCATGATAGACTACGTATCGAGTATAGGTTTTGCGTTAGTAAACCTTCGCTTCGCACCCTGGTTTCTATTGCCATCGCTTTAAGGTGCATTCAGACCAAACGAGCATTCGCTATTCTAACCCCCTACCGTAAAACCATACAACTTAACTATAGTCCAGTACTACAACTATGGTCCACAAGTTCAACTCGTAATTAAGCATCAATGGAAATCTTTAAAGTTTTATTTAAGTTTTTTAATCATTAATGAGGTGGCTTCGTGTAAATCGAAGATATTTGACTTAGTTTTGGACCATAGTTGGGAGCTTTTGGACTATAGTTGGGTACTTTTACGGTACTCTACGAACTTTGATCGCTACGCAAAACGTGATTCGTTGATTTCGTAGAGTGGGGTGGTAGAACAGCGAATGTTCGTTTGGTCTGAATGCACCTTTAGAGTGTAAATTCAGGTATTTTTGAGCACCACTGCAGCAGATTTTTGCTCGCTCTGAGAGAATAATATCTGATGGCACCTGCACGAGTACGTATTTCCCTCCTAACGAATTTAAAAAAAGTCTATTTGATTTTTTTTCTGTATTTTTTCACGTTTTTTGTTAAAGGTAGACCAGCATATTTCGCGAGCAATATGTCACTATGAATTGAGTCTCCAACTACGAACAAATAAGACATGGAAGCCGCACGCCATACTAAAATGGTCTTTCAAAAACGGTCCTGAATTTTAGTTGACATGTGTCACCCCCTGTTCAAAGCATCACGGTAATGAATTTCAATATCAACCTATAAAAACTTAAACCGCCATTTAAAAATAGTTGTGATTGGTCCATCAAAGTTTTGATTGGCTATATTCTATAAACCTTTGTCAAAGATGTTGCGCCGAAAAATGCGCGGTGTTAAGAAAAGCGCTATGTCCTGCCCATCTTGGCACAGTTGAAGAATTAGCTTTGGGGGCATTTTTGAGCTGGCGTTAGACGTCCATGTTATATACGGTTGCAGGTCTTCAATATACTATTTCCGTAAAGTGTAATAACAATAACGGACAGGATGTAAGAACAATTCCGATTTTAAATCGCCCTGCAATCTGCAAGAGTCGAAGAGCTAACTGTTTCTGTGCCAATGTTTATACGATAATGGCTTTCTAGGCCATACATTATTATTTGAAGACATAACGTTATGTACCTACGTACGTAATTCTTATCCGTAAACCCCCTCAACTATGGTTCAATACTGAAATTATGGTACTTAAACAATTTAACCTCGTAAAGCACAACGTTCTATTTTTAGGACAGCAAAATTTACTAATAACGGCCCATGACGTCATATTTTTCAAAGAAATATGAATTTTATGTTGTTGTAGTTTTAAAAAATATGTCCTTTTTTAGGACACTGGGTTATTATTTCACTTAAAATAGGATGGTTTTAACTACTAAATGAGCATCAGTTACAATCTTCTTTTTGGCTTTGTCCAAGTTGCTTTAATATTAATGAGGAGTTTTTGATGAATAGCACGATTATTTATTATTATTGTTGTAGATAAGGGCTAGAAAATTTGCCGCATCGACCGGTTGGGTCAAACTTAAAATCATGTTACGAGTCTTTCTGGTGGACATTTTAAAAGTTAAGGACTATGAGAGTTAATTTTCTTATTGAACCGTTATTGTCATTTAAAGGCACTCCTTTCCTATTGAATTGTCTGATAAAAATTACGACTACACTCCTACCAGTTGCTTACTATTGGCCACAGGAAAGAGGGGCTCTACAGTTCAGCTGAACAAGCACTTTTTCTTTCCTGTGGTCGATAGTTAACAGCCTGTGGACAGATAGTAATGATTTTTATCATACAAAGCAATGTAAAAGGAGGACATCTTAATGAAGATAAGGCTTTCATAAGAAAATCAAGCTTTATAGGCCTTAACTTTTAGATTGTCCAACGGAAAGACTCCGAACATGGGTTTGCGTTTGACCCGGTTGCGATCTATTGTGGCAGCCCTGTTTTATAGTTCGTTACTAATACCCGTTGAGTCTAGGAAGTTCCAGATTCTTTGGGTTGTAATAAAGACTGTCCACGTAAAAAAGTGGTCGATATAAAATACTTAAAAAAATAAAAATAAAAGAAAAATGAAATCTGTCACTGTGACAGTTAGAAAGCGGGATGTATAAGGTTTATTTTGGGACTACTTTCGATTTTAAAAATAATAACTATAATAAAATGGCCTCTAGACAACTGGACAAGCGCAAAAGTATTTTGTACACTTACAATGAAAATCCTGATATGTCGCAAGCTAAGCTAGCTAAATTATTATCCGTTCCTAAATCTACAGTCCAAAAGGTATTGGCTAATTATCGCTCGAGGTTGACGGTCGAAAGGAAGAAAGGTTCGCATAGAAAACACGGTTCCATGGATAAAAATAAGGCAAGGAAAGTCATTGAACACTTTAAGAAGAACCCAACACTGTCCATTTGAGACGTCGCCAGGAAATGTAAGTTATCGAAGTCGTACGTCCAGAAGATCAAACAAAAAGCAGGTTTACACTCATATAACGCGTCTAGCGTTACAAATCGCAATGCTACTAAACAAAAAATATGTAAAACTCGAGCCCGAATGTTGTATACAAATTATTTAACGAAATTTGATTGCATTTTGATGGACGATGAGACCTACGTCAAGGCAGATTTCAAGCAGTTGCCAGGGTTACAGTTTTACGTCGCAAATAAACTAGGAGGTATTGATGATAAATTTACAACAAAAAAATAGACAAGTTTGCAAAAAACATTTTAGTGTGGCAAGCCAAATGTACATGTGGTAAAAAATGCAAATCTTTCGTTACAACTGGCACGGTTAACCAAGTCGTTTACATGAAGGAGTGTTTAAAAAAACGTTTATTGCCGTTCATAAGAAGCCACGCCCAGTCAGTCATATTTTGGCCTGATTTAGCCACTTCTCATTACGCGAAATCGGTTTTGACATGGTATGACGAAAATAATATTTCTGCTGTACCGAAATCTGCAAATTCTCCAAACTGCCCAGAACTCTGGCCTGTAGTGAAATTCTGGGCAATAATGAAAAGAAAGCTAAAAAGAAGTCAGAAAATTGCTACTGATGTACAACAATTCAATAAATATTGGGATACAACATGTAAAACGATCACCGAAACCGATGTACAAAGATTGATGGAAGGAGTAAGAAGAAAAGTCAGGGCATTTTATTAGTCTTAATGTGTTGCACAAGTCTTGTATTATATTTTAAAGAGCATGAATTACACTATTATATAAATATATAATTAATTCATTTTTGTTATTTTTTTCATCTTATTTGCCATTATAACGTCGACCACTTTTTTACGTGGACAGTCTTTATTCTGTACCTCGTGAGGTTGAAGTACCTGCCTACCTAGGTGAATACTTTTTTTGTACATTAGCACGATTAATAGGTATAACAATCACACATTATTGGAAGATATCCGATTAACTTTTGAACCATTGTTGGGATGGTTAGGTGTAGCATTGTACCGAGGAGTTTCATAAGTTGCGAAACTTGCATAGAGAATATTCTCAGGAATCTCAATGTAACAAATAATCTAATCAAGCTAAGACCGTACTAGATACATGCCTTATGAGTTATATTTACTGCTTTGTTTACGTATTAACGATTTAAAATAAACACATTTTTATCAAGTTCTCATGAAAACATTTTCAATGAGAATTTACTCTTAGGTTCTCATGAAAATTCTCGGAAATTTTCGGGTATATTTCCGCAATTTAGAGAATGTTCTGCAACTCGTGCATTGCTGATCAGGTGCTATAAATAGTATGGTAACCAAAAGTAGGGGTACGTTTTGGCCGAACCTTGATAGAAACGTACCTACTTCTTGTGCGTTATCTCTTTACCACAATGAACTTCATTTACATCAAGTCCCGTAAAAGGAAACAAACCTATTAGAATCATAAACGAAATTACATTTCTGCGTAATGCTTTTATTATCCTAATATTCTGAGTTCCACGATAAACTGTTAATGTTCCTTCTATTCTGAAAGCAAGATACAATGACAATTCAGTGACGAACAACATCACGTCTTGCTTGAACACGTGTGGTGGTTGCTTAGAGTGAGCGAGTGCAAAAACTAAAAACATATTTTACGCAGACCAGCCAAGTCTAACGATAATCTCAATTAAGGCTTGAGTCATTGGTACTAAGTGTTGATATATTATATATTCGTTAAATATGTATAAGTAGTGTAAAACGTATTGAAACCACTCGGCCAACTCCAGCTTTTCTTGCAGATTTGACCAAAACTCATAGGTTTCAGGCTTCTTTTAGCCTCAGGAATATGCTGCTATTTTTTTCCTTTTCCTCATGGGCACTTTGGATACTGCATTATCAATTATTTCATCAACCTATCACAGTCCACTGCTGGACGTAGGCCTCTTCTATTAACTATGCAAATAGACACATTAGGAAGCAAATGCCCATAATCGCCACGCTGGGCAAGCGGATTGGCAATCGCAGTAATGTGTTGTACACTATGATAATGCTGCTGCCCATCATCAATCTTGTATCAAATAATGGTCAGTGACACTTCAATCCCTTAGTCGGCTCTTACGACACCCGTGAGAAGAGTTGGTAGTGACAAATGTATTATTACTGGCGTCACCACACGGCCAATTATCAATTACATATTGACAAAATCGAGAAGATGGTGTGGTGACTCATACATTGATATGATTTGAGATCAAATTTTCAATTGCGTTGGTATTATTCTTCGCCAAAATTTTCTTCGAGAACAAATCCTTTGCGGGATAAAACAAAACAGGTAACAAGTACCTAACAGTTGTATATTTCGTTTTGTTTCGGTTTTCGCAAAACTTTTCAGTTATTAATGTGCAATGAATCTTGTCCGTATTTCCATCATTTAAAGAAAAACCAGTATAAATGGAACCTTAATCTGCTTAAAAACTCGCGAATCACAGATAAAACTTATACTGGAGATGTAAAACGGTATTCGAGCCAGCAATGGGTGTAACTGAGTTGGTTCAAAGTTTGGTGCTTATTTAATATGGATCTTTCTCGTTGTTAATGATTTCAGGGCGGTTTTGAACTTCTAAAAATGGAAATAAATCTGCGGTTTTTATATTATTCAGTATTTAGTACGTTTTATATTATTATTTGGACGTTGACTAATAGGTAGTAAAGAACTCTGCTTGCGACTAAATTAATATATCATAAGATAGGTCAGACATCTAGTCACATAACAAGCTCAATTATAGTTTGTTTTGTGGTTTGATAATGATATTATGTAAATAATCATTTGACATAATTACACAAATCGACCTAGTCTCACAGTAAGCTCAATTAAGACTTGTGTCGTCGTGTATACTACGCGACAGAGTTCATAAAATTCAAATTTGATTGATTTACTTCTCTATTTCCCGTTTGCCTACCAATTAAATGCTTGGCATTAATTTATCAATCATTTAAATGTATGTATCAACCACTTTTAGTAAGCTTAGCAACCACGACAAAATGTAGCGGGAGGTCTTCAGTTTATGTTCTGCTTACATCATCAGCCTATGATAGTCCGCTGCTGGACATAGGCCTCTCCTATTAACTATACGTATAGACGCATTAGGAGGTAAATGCCCATAATCGCCACGATGGGCAAGCGGATTCGATCGCAGTAATGTGTCCACTATCATGACGCTGCTGCCCATCATCAATCTTTTATCAAATAATGGTCAGTGAACCTTAGTCGACTCTTACGACACCTACAGGAGGAGTTTGGTGACAAATGTATTCTTACTGCCGTCACCACACGGCTTCTGCTAGCCAGTTTTAAACTGAATTACTTTCACACTTGTTCACATTTCTTTCTTTACTGCCCTCCCTTCATACACAATGTACACTGAAAAAAAATTACTGCCGTCAAATTTTCAAAACTAAAAAGGTTGAAGTCGATACCAGAGTTCTGGTTAAATCAACAAAGAACATTGTGCATTATACCAAACAACTGCTAAAATCAACAAAAAACTGGTGTAATCAACCAAATTAATTTAGTAGAATGCCAACATAAAAAGTTTGGTAAAATCAAAAAAAAAATTGTGATAGGACACAATCAACCTTAATTTCCGGTTACAATTACGCAAGATCTGATAAATCCAACTAGCATTTTTTTCAGTGTAGGTACTAGTAATAAATTAGAAATATTATTTAGAACAGAAACTCAGGCATGCATGTTTTAAATGTCGTGCATTATGCAGCATGAATATGCAAGCCGCGTGCAGGTTTACATCTCGGTCGACAAGAAGCTTTGCTGGAAACTGCAAACTGAAATGCTACGTAAAATTGTATTTAAGCAAGACTTTACCCATGCATCTTAGCTAGCGTTGATTTCCAGATTAAATCCCGTTTCTTTCCAAACAGCTCGTGTTTTTCCGGATTTTATCGAAAAAATCAATGAAAGTTTACACTTTACTTTTCAATTCTAAGCCAATGTGAGTTAGGGTTAATTTTCACTTATACCAAGAGAACACGATGTCATCGAGGAAAAGTCAATTGAAATAGATGGAAAGGAGTGACGGTGACAGTGGCATTGATTATTTCTGTAAAAACCCGAAAAAACAGAAAAATTTTTTTTTTCATATATTCCCGAAAAAAACTTTTGATTTTTTCTGACATTTTCAACGCTGATCTTTCTAAGTTTCGTATCCAGTGTTGTATGGGCATGGATGAGGTTTGAGGGTTGAATTCAGGCACAAAATCCACTGGTTGATGTTTTTTTTTACGAAGGTAGACAACTGAGCTCTCAGCCCACCTGATGGAAAGCAGGTACTGAGGCCCATGGACATAGTGATCAAAAAATCGCCTGTGCGCTGCCTACCCTGAGGACTTAGATTTATGCCAGTAATTACACCGGCCACCGACTACCACTAAAATTTTACGTATTACCATAAACTAAATTCTTATTACTCTCATGTACCGGAGTACAGAAGTTTATATTTTTTGTGGTTACAACTGGAAATATTTTAGGATTACTTTTATATAGAAAATAGTCTCACCTTTCAGCGATGGCTGTTGCAATAGACAATAGAAACATCACCTCTGAATTGGACAGATATTGCTCCCCACAAATCACGGCGACCTCAACCTGCGCCCGACAGAGGTGCAATATTTAACGACCTTCAAGTGTTCGCGAGTATTCATCTGGGACTGTGCAACAATGAGGGTTTTTAATACTTTAAACTTACAGATTAGTACATTACGACACTAGTGCGAAAAACATGAACAGTCGTGTCGATTTAAAACACTCCCTATCGGTTGTGTTTTAAAAGATCGCCACTCGTTTCGAATTTCGTTTTTCCACGAGTCTCGTACGACATTTTTTAGTGCAGATGGCCCTCTGAAGTTTTGGACCTGAAGTAAAATGACACACTTCACGCACTAGAGCCTAAAAAAGGCACCATCTGTACTAAAAAGTGTTCTTTTAAAAGTTTTCTTTTTTTTTGTCAGCCTCCGTAGCCTAGTTGGTAGTGGCCCTGCCTACGAAGCTGGAGGTTCCGAGTTCGAATCCCGGCGAGGGCATTCTTTGTGTATTTATTTATCACAAATGTTTGTTCCTTGGTCATGGCTGTCTATGTATTTAAGTATCTATATGTATCTATCTATTATATATATCGTCGCCTGTGATGTTGTGGGTATCACAAGCCTTAATTGAGCTTACCGTGGGACTAGGTCGATTTGTGTAAGATGTCCCAAGATATTTATTTATTTATTTATTTTATTTATTTTTAAGGGTGAATTTATGCACTGTTAGTGTTTTATCCGCACGGGTACGGGGTAATGTATTTTCATAGAAGTTTTCCGCACGGCCTGGTTGGTACTGCCGAGATAGTCTGATTTTCCTTGCATAATGCATTGTAAAATGTTGTATGAACCACATGTTGAAATGCAGGCTTTTTGTAACTCTTGGCGGTTTTATATATAGTTTGATATATAGTCACCGTCACTCGTCCTGAAAAAAGCCTACTTTCCACACTTGTATCATAAATAACTATTTTCTGCTACAATGGGGCGGTGAGATGACAGCACTAAGATACAAAAAACTGTCTAAATAAATACGTGAATTTAATTATCTGTATATTGTTTGGCTTATGTAGGTATCCTTGATACCATTACTTTAGGTTTATTTTTAATGTATCAAAAACCCTCTAATGTGCCCTACGAAAACCATTACGAAGTAATCATGTATTTGCACAGTTGGAAAAAAACAAGCAACTATTTACCAAACAAATTACTCGAAACAAAATCAATATCCATACCATGACTTTCAAGTATCGCTTACGTTCAGTTTTGCTTGATCAGGCGCTGATCCAGAACTTCGTTGAGGGGGGGGGGGGGGTTGGGCACTACCCTATGATATCATAGTATTTTTATACTTAAAACAGCACCTAGGCATACAGTAGTACAGTTTGAAGTTGCAAGTGCCCTCATTGCCCCCCTTGAAAACTCATGGTACGGCTACAGCAGACTTATGTACGCCTTCCACTGCGAGCAGAATGGACTCATTAATGGCTCCGTTTAACTTACACCGCTGGTGTGACTTACTGCCGTCAACTGCATACTAGCACATCGATGCCAGCGATGAACGTGAAACGGAGCCATTAATGAGTCCGTTCCGCTTGCAGAGGACGGCGGGTATTATCGAGGTATTTTGAACATGCACAGCAAATCAAACAATGTAGGAACAGTCGCCATCAGATATATCGTAGCATCAAGACTTAATTTGAAATTTGATGTAATTAGGATTTTGATTTTTATTGATGTTTATTTAGTATATAGTATATTTTATTTGTATGATTGTATAATTGACTATTGACATGTGTTTTTTACATTAAAGATATTGAATTGAATTGAATTGAATTGACTGTTCAAAATATCTGAACACGCCTTTATTTCTATAACGATAGAGGCGTTTTCAGATTTTTGAGCGTACTCACAAATCACGTAAAAGGTTCATACAGATTTTTGTTTATGTCTTCGGTTACAAATCTTTTTAGGCCGTGTGGTGATGGCAGTAAGAATACATTTGTCACCACCCCATCTCCTCCTGCGGGTGTCGTAAGAGTCGACTAAGGGATTGAAATGTCATTGATCATTTGATAAAAAATTTATGATGGGTAGCGGCGTCATCATAGTGGACACACTACTGCGATCGCCAATCCGCTTGCCCAGCGTGGCGATTATGGACATTTACCTCCTAATGCGTCCATACGCATAATTAATAGTCGAGGCCTACGTTCAGCAGTAGACTATGATAGGCTGATGATGTATACATATGTAGGTACAGATCTTTCTTGTGGACTGTGTGGTCATATGAAAGTTGAGGGTCAAAAGTTCAAAATCAAACTAGTATGTCCCAGAACCGTTAACTTTCGCAATTTCCACAGGACAGACGACCGTTTACGCGAACGCTGTATGACCCAAAAATAAATTAGATTTGCTTAGCGTTTAAAATTGTATGTCTTAGCTACATAGAAAATAAACTTCGCTGGTAACCCTTCAACTCTTAGCTGTAACCATTTGTAACACCACGTCTGCGCTGGGCACATATTGCCCCCCACATATCACGGCGACCTCAAGTCTGCGCCCGACAGAGGGCGGTACCATGTTTACGACATCCTTCAAGTATTGCTATCCTAGCAGTGTGCCGAAGTTTCCGAAATTGATAATGTTTTTGAGGTGTTTAAGAATAAAGCCTTTTAGCCTTAATTGAGCCTACCGTGGGACTAGATCGATTTGTGTAAGATGTTCCATGCCTTATAAAAGCTGATGTTTTATTCCAACTGTATATGAATAACATTTCATGTCTACCTATACTACGTAATAGTTCACATTGGAAAAATATGTGCCCTTGTGATACATTGCCAAATTTAAGGGTCAATACATTTCAAATACACACTCGGTCAATGAATACGGGTCAGGTGGTTTTTCTGCAAAATAATGCAGACATGGAGATTCCAAATATTTTTTCAAAATATTTATAGTGTAGGTAAAATCTATTTCTAAATCAGGTTATATTGGAATTTCCCTGTCATAAATAAATCCAAAAAAGCTTTAACAGTCGTTAGGTCGGTTTGTATAGACAAAAATGTAGAACGTTAAAGAAAACCACCTTAAATATATGGTAATACGAGTTTTTTAATCATGAGTTGCTATTTTATATATACGGAGTCATCTGACGATAAAATTCCGTCTTTTTCGGATTGGATGAAAACTTCAGGGAAACTCCAATACAATTTGATGTTAAAAACGGTTCCACTTGTATTATAAATATTTGTAATCAGCATGTTTCCAGTATTTTCTATGAAAAAATCCACCTGACCCGTATTCATTGACCGCGAGTGTATATACGCAGGTATATCCATATCGCAAACTATAGCATAAGTCGCATTAACAGAAGTTTGTGAACACTGTAAACCAACCTTGTATTCAAAACGTGTTTAATTTCCTATCTAGGTACCTACATTATTGAATACTGCAAAATCCAAGTCTTTTAAATAGGTAGTCATTGTCAGCCTCCGTAGCCTAGTTGGTAGTGACTTTGCCTACGAACCTGGAGGTTCCGAGTTTGGGTCCCGGCGAGGCATTATTTGTGTATTTATTTATCTTATCACAAATATTTGTTCCTTGGTCATAGTTGTCTATGTATTTAAGCCACCTACTTATATGTATATATCCATTATATATATCGTCGCTTGGTACTCACGTGACAAGCCTTAATTTAGCTAGATTGATTTGTGTAAGATGCCCCAAGATATTTATTAATTTAAATAGTGCTACATCATTAATTATTCTTTGAACGGTTTGTTTGTATTGTCCACAACGTCTATTGACGGGACCTTAGGAGCCTTTTGGTTAAAAGACATGGTTTCCTAACGACGTCTTCATTCACTGAAGGAGCATTCCACGAAAACGTGTCGTAAGCGACACTGACTTTTCAATACTTAAAAAAAAATGTAAGATTTGTTACGGTATAATAATAACATATCTAGGCTTTTAGATTGGCAGTGTTTTCTAGCAGTTAGCATATTTTATCAGAGCGCTTGTACACCTGTAAGTTCTTACGTAAGTTATAGGGACGGGGCTACACTAAGGAATGTGATATTCATCTCTTATTTAGGTGTACGGCTGGCCTTAGGGTAGCTACCATAGCGAGTCGTACGCGACGAAAAGTAGATGTTTTCATGGAATGCTCCTGAAGTTTTCAGATAAACCCCTTAAATCGGTTCTTTAAAAATCCAGTACTTCACCTTCCTCGACAAAAGCACAGGTACTGTTCAAGTTCCAGTGTACTCAAGCTTGAGCCATTCAGTACATCAATTTTATCTCACCAAATACTCTTGAGGCTCGGATTGCTATTCCAGTTGCATATATCGCTGACGAGTCGAAGGCTCAAACGAATCAGTATCACGGGTTTCTAACGGTCATAGACTAATTTCTCTGAAAGTATTTATACTCGTAATGCATTTTGATTTAGCATGTCACATAATATTGGATTTATACTATTAAAGGCGACGTTGCCCAAAAGCTTCAAGAGAGTTAAAGATGGTATGGACATGTGAAGAGAAGGCCTCCAGATCACATTTTACAGTCCACCATGTCCTTCAAACTTCCACAACTCAGAAGAAGAGGGAAACCCAAAAAGACATGGCTGGACTCAATCAAGGAAGACCTAAAGTGCTGCAATGTGTCTGGGGAAGACACGTCAGACAGGGCAAAGTGGAAAGAGAAGACGAGGAAGGTTGACAACACCATCAGATGGGAATAATAATTGCCAAGAAGACAGACAGAGAGAGAGAGAGCATTAAGGGCTTACTGAAAATGAGCGCCGTATCAGTGCACGCTATATGCATCGGTAACATGACCATTTAGTAAAGATGGTGATTTTTTACGCACTAGTGCGAGAAGCGGTTTATTTTCTGGGAATTGGGACTGGCGATGTATATCACAGGTTAAATTATTGTAGTATATCTGAAGCTCATCTTTTACTGGTTCACGCGGGGAATCGGGAAGACTCATACCTACAGATATACTATAAAAGCGCGGATCCAATTTCGCTCCTTAGCGGAGTGGAAGCGTCGGTACGGAGGTACGAAACAAAAGAACATAGACGGAGATGTATCGTGGTGTCGGCGGGTTATTTATCGCGCTGTCTGTTGTGCCGCTTAGTGGCTTAGTTGTGCTAGGTGTTCATTCGAGCGATATGAGATATGTGGATAAATACTGAAATACAAGTCGGTTTAAACTTGCTCGATTTTCGAGTTGTTTTATGGATATGGGTGTAAATCGCGTTTAAAAATCTAAAAAAATACGGCCCCGACGTTTCGAGTATGGCGTTGCACTACAAACGTCAGAGATATTTTTCGTAGATTTTTATAAGCGCTTAAGTCCCGTTTTTAGGGTTCCGTAGCCAAAACGGCAATAACGGAACCCTTATAGTTTCGCCATATCCGTCTGTGTGTAGCCGTGTGGTGACGGCAGTAAGAATACATTTGTCACCACCCCAACTCCTCCTGCGGGTGTCGTATGAGTCGACTAAGGGATTGAAGTGTCACTTACCATTATTTAATAAAAGATTGTTGATGGGCAGCAGCGTCATCATAGTGGACACATTACTGCGATCGCCAATCCGCTTGCCCAGCGTGGCGATTATGGGCATTTACCTCCTAATGCGTCTATACGCATAGTTATTAGGAGAGGCCTACGTCCAGCAGTGGACTATCATAGGCTGATGATGATGATGATGATGATGTCCGTCTGTCCGCAGCATAGCTCAGTGGCCGTTAGTACTAGAAATCTGCAATTTGGTACAGGTGTACATATTATTCATGCCAACAAAGTAGTACAATAAAAACTAGATTTTTTCCGGTACCTCCCCAACTGGTTCCCCAAGTGGGATGATTTTTTTTATTTGCTGTAATCCTATAGTGTGGGGTACTTTAAAATAAAACTGTATCGAACATAATCGGCCCAGCCGTTTTTGAATAACTACGGAACCCTACAATGAGCGTTGTCCGACATGCACTTGGCCGGTTTTTATTAAAATAACATTGGTTTTATTTAGGTATTGTAGAAAACAATGATATTTTGTTTAAGTTATTATACATTCCTTATTTATAATGTATCGAAGCTAGTAAGGTAACCTACAAATTATAAGTCACCTACGAAGTAACTAATATATTTTATACGGGCAGATTTAACTGCATATTTAGCTATCTACCATACCCCAAAAAAGTTAAAGAGTTTGCTTAATTGAATCGTACTCGTACGACTGCATGTAATGATAAGAAAACATACGACGAATTTCGCTTAATTCGTCTGATTCTACGAGGGACCAAATTGGGTACATCGGGTTCAATTATTATGTTAACATATGGACAGAATATTCATCATATTCATTTCCATCAGGTTCGGGAACTTTGGGATGCGAATATGAATATGTCGGCAATCGACATGCAGACCTGTATCTGACAGAAGATTTTAAATAATTTTGTTTTAAAGGATGTC
>JALPQI010025214.1:0-22867 GCA_025490895.1 Thaumatotibia leucotreta
TTTTCCAAAATCTGAAAACGCTAATCTTCTTTAATTGAAAATCGCGGGAAGGTCTTCTAAGACCATTTTCGCGTAGCTACACGGGATCTGGTAGCTGCCCTCACTGACCCAAAATCTTTTTCTACCCTGTATAATGTGATAATTGGGTGTCATGATTGGCCACTAAGGTTTCGAGCCGAGCATTGGTATGTTTTTATTTATCTTACGTTGTTTATGAAAATTAATAATATATATAAAACGATAGCTTACTGCTTCATAAGGAAAATATTTAATATGAAATAGTACGGTTCAGTGGAACCGAACACGAGACTGAACAAAATCGAAACAATCAATCATTCAATTTTCTGGTGTTCGCGTTCTACAGCAGCGTTATTTTTGCTTACAAAATCAAAATACTTGTGACCAGAATGTTTCGACAATTATACTGCAGCCGAACAAAAAAAGATACTGAAAATGAAATCATCTGTGAAAATTCACTTTGTTACGTACGCAGAACTAACAAAATTGCGTTTGACATTACATTGTGTAGCATTTTAAAACGATAGATGTACATAATACAAGTATTGTAGGTACAAAACAATAGTCTTGAGTTTTTAGTTCCCAGTGGATATTATTTAGAATGTTTTTGTGTCAGCCTCTGTAGCCTAATCGGTAGTGATCCTGCTTACGGATCTAAATTTTTTGGGTTCGAATCCCGGCGAGGGCAATTATTTGTGTATTTATTATCACAGAATGCTTGTTCTTTTGGTTATGTATGTTTAAGTAGCTATCTAAGATCATGCGGGGCAAATGGAAGTGTGAGGTAAATGTAATCAATTGGTAATTCTCTTAATGTAATGGCATTTGTAAAAAGATCCTACCTTAAATTATGCTGTATTTGATAAATCAGACAATGTTCTAGATAAGTAGAGAAGTAAAATTAGATAAAGGGAAAATTCTAATTAGTTGCATTTGTCGCGCATGATTTTACATATTTAATTAACTATATCGGTGTGAAAAGGTAAGTCGGGCCCAGCAGGCTTAGCATATGATTGGTGCGACAGTATATCGCCGCGAGATAGATCTCCCGTCCTTCATTAGCTATATTAACAAAAGAGGAACGGATAGACTATCTCGCGGCGAGGTACTATCGCGCCAATCATGTGCTAAGCATACTGGAGGAAAACTACCTTAAAAGTCCCAAGCATTAAACGATCAAACTCCGCGCTGAGATCCGCGATAACGGTCACTAGATGTTGTTTTACCTAGGATGATATAGGACACTAGAAATAAAGTGAGAGCTCCTCCTACAGGCCTAGCCAAGATGCCATTCTGCAATCGTATACGACAAGGGATAAGTCACGTGACCATAATGTATGGAAATTGAAAGAAGAAGAAGAAGAAGAAAGAAAAGTAATTTATTCACTAAAGCACACATACGCAGGACTTAACAATCAGAAAACTAAGGTAACACAAAACTTAAAAATAATATATTGTACAACAGTCTGGCCAGGGTTTTACTCACATAAGGTAACACTATTTTATCACATGGATAAAATAGTGTTAATTGTGTTTATACACATGATATAATGATCAACCTAACCGTGTCCAGCAATGTGTGCGATAAGGAAAAGGCTTTGACTCAGCGTAATGTTGCAATTCGCAAAAAATTGCAACGCTTTTATTCTGCCAAGGCCCAGTGGAGTTTGAAGGAAATTGCAGAATACGTCTTGGCTAGGAATGCTGGTCAACGTTTAACCACGCTAAAGTGATCAACTGAATCAAATTTTCTAGTTTTCTAACTTGTTTTTGTAGTATCGTTGTTATTTAAAAAGCATAAAATCTGTTTAATAATTGTTTTCTTGCAAAATTACATAGTAGACCGATATTTTCTTCGGCTTTCGGAATGCAGAATTAGATTGTAACTTGAATCTTTTTGGTTATAGTATCCAGCCGAAGTGAACATTATTTTAGGGGTCGAAAGTGCAAACTTGTACTCATTCTATTCTATATCATAACAGTTTACAACTAAATTTAGCCCTACATAATCTAATTGTATTTACAATACGAGGTGTACATAATTTTTAAATAAGAATAATTTGTAAATACGCTAGTATAGGGAAGCTTCCTGGGGACTCTTAAATCCGTAATCTACCTCAATGATTCTTTTATTTTTAAAAATAAATAAAACACGCCTCGCCCGGACCATGAACCAAATTAAAAAAACAAGTCTTGTAACCTATGTAGATACACGTAACACACGCAAATGATCAGAAACGGAGCGTTCGTCAATGTGTCCCGCAAATAGGCTGACAGTCCACCTGATGGATGGTAGCACTGAAGTATTTTCTTCGCGATATAAGTTCCTCGGCCTCTTAATTCTAGTTTACAAACATTGGATTGTAAGTGACTTTTGTATACCTATATATTATAAATTTTAAAAGTAGTTCTTATGTATGGTTAACGACTTGGTTAGAAACTTTCTAAGATAATTTAAAAAAAAACATAAGACAATAGTGCCGTTTAAAAACGAATAAACATAATTAACTTACATGGTTAATTGGTTATTCGCTTTTAAGCAGCAGTCGTGTTTTTATTTTTTTTCAATTACTTGATTTGTGTAGTCCCTTTCTTTATGGAACAACACAAATAGCTATATAATTTTTTGAGTTGTGTTTTCTAAGCAGTAACACTACTATGTAAATAGATTACAAATATTAGATGTGATATACCAGAGAAAAAATCCCAACTTTACCAACGCTGGCGTTCATACATTACTGTATAGGCTTCTTATGTACATTTTATTTTGGATCAGTCAATATCGAGTAAATATGCTACCATATTGTTTTCAACGTGGCATCATAATATTGTAGTCTAAAAGTGGGTCCACACTTGTGACATTTTGCCGAACATTATTCCGTGACCGTAACAGTAACACGTGTCAGTACCGTTAATGTGGACGTATTTTGTACGCGAACAATTTGTTACAAGTTGCAGTACGGCACAATCCATTCCGAACACTCAAAGAACTGTTTTGACACAGACCATGTATGACCAGTCTGCAGGACAATGTATGGAGTTACGATCTACTAACCGGGCCTAGTGTGGACGCTGGTCTGTGTACTGTCACGCATCGAAGTCACGTGTTACGGGCCGATCCATCTCGAGTCGGTTTTCTTCAAAGCATGTTCGCTATTTTCCCCGACCTGTGACGTGACCACGACACGTCCACATTTGCATTTATGACACGCGTACAGTCGCCATCAGATATATGGTAACGGCCGAGGTCCCCAAATAAATCGGAGCAACGGTAAATTTCAATAAATTCGTTACGTGAGAAAAGGGCAATGATTTGGGAGCGTGTAATTCGTCATAAATTTAGGAGCAGTCACTTTTCAATGAATTCGTAACGTACAAGTAGGTAAAGATATCGGAACGAACATGACTCAAAGATATCGTAGCAGCCAAGATGATCATAAAGATCGGAACATTTATAGGAAATACACCTTAAGTCTGCGTCACATAGCTTATTTTAATTTGTTACTATGTTGTCACTACTACTACTTTAAGTTGTCAATGTCAAAGACGATTTTGACGACTGTTGTGGGTGAGTAAATGAGTTTCCTAGATAAAAGAGAAGTTTTCAAGCATCATTATCGTAAAATGCATAAATCCAATTTTGATTTTTTATTGATGTAATCATATTAATATGGGATAAGTAAGTAAATAAAATCGTAAAGCTAGCAAATTATTTATTTGAACGGAACTAAAAAAGTATAAAGGGCGAACAAAATACCTAAAAGTCATTTGCGGATCCTATTTTACCAAGGTGACAAGTCCGAGAATTGTAAATTGACTGTTTCTCCCATTGCAGGCGTCCATGGGCTACGGTTACCACTTATCATCAGACGGGCCGTGTGGTTGTTTGTGTTTCAAATATATTGCAAGAACTTTTAGCAATCAACAATAAATACCAACTTTTTAGCGAAGCAAAATTATATATTGTCACAAAAATACGACAATTGTCGCGAAATTACAACATAGATCGAAACTCATACCTATCAAGAATTTACGAAAATCGTTCTAAACCTTGTGACAATTGTAACGCCTTTTCGAAAGTAAAATAGTACAGCAGGGGAATCGAATCCGGTTGTTTTGAAAAAATAAACTTATCTGCACTACTCGTATTTCTATTCGGAAATCCATTGTGTAGGTCTTAAGCAGTTAATAGTACTCGTAGTATTTGTTTTTAGGAACCATATCTATCACCGATTTTGATAAAAAAACTGCATTTATACATTAGAAAAAAAAACACGTTGAATATGTGAAAACAATGTATTTTATTCATTTTAGACATGATGCTTCTTAGAGACATTTACTGTAAATGTCTCTACATTCCCATGATTCTTAGAGACATTTACTGTTTTCACATATTCAAAACGTTTTTTTTTAACGAACCTTTAGCAATTAAAACAAAATACTCGAACCACGATCACTTAAATAACGCCAGAAATGTGTGAAAAAGTGATGAAAAATGCGATGAAAAGGGTTGGCATCTGCGATGCTACTGGAGGTGGATATTTGTCTGATTATTTTACATGTGTAATTTGCCGACCCAAAATAATTATATTTAACCAGTGATACTTTATATTTTTTGTGTTATGTATAGAATAAAATTTCAAAAATAAAGTGTAGGTATATATCTAATTTGGCCACACTGTATGACTATGAATATATTCTATATTAACTTATACACTATTGTGCCAACAGTACTTTCAAATCCCATTGTAATCGCTGTTTAATAATACCTACTTCAATATATTTATTACTCGAACTATTCATTGCGCCACCGAGTACACGACATCTCACGAAATTTTGCTTTGCTACTTGTTCTACCTTTTCAATTTTGGCAATACGTCAAAACAGCGGTTAACTAGACAACTCATTTTAATGATTTAGGCATAATAGAGTCTGGCAAATGAAAGTTGAGAATGAGAAATGGCGGCAAATTAATAAAATATAGAGTATGGTATCACTGGGTTGCACCCCTAAAATCAGTCTTGATACTTGTAATATATTTAAAACTTAAAATTATTTTGTTAAATTACCTGTATTTATTACAATCCAAATTAATATATTATATATATGTACATAACGTAGCTATTCCATGCAACTTTGTCTGCATGACACAATGCAATATGATGTAGGTATTGTAGGTACCTACTACTCTAAATGATGACCCATGTTATTAAATGGATCCCATATCAAATTTTAAGCAAATCTGTTTAGTTATTTTCAAGTTATATCATAGATTCGACAACACCAAGTTAGTTTTAACTTTTTACATATATATTATGTACCTATTTTGTGGTTAGTTTTAACTTTTTAAATACATATGTATGTAAAAAGTTAAAACTAGCTTGGTAATGTGTCGAACCTATGATATAACTTGAAAATAACTAAACAGATTGGCTTAAAATTTGATATGTTTTTCGGCTCTTCATATCATTATAGTCTTTATACCATAATATGGCCGAAAAACAGAGTGGTTTTCATTTCACACTTGGATATAACACCATTATATGTCTATACATAGGCATAGGTAATATTAGTAACGATTTGTGAATTGTATCATCGCAGAATGGGTGTAATCATGATTAAAACTACCTATAAAATTGTCCATTACGACACAAGTGCGAAAAAACGTGAAATTCGAAACGAGTGGCGATTACGACCGATAACACTCCCAAGTGTTTTAAATCGACACAAGTTACGAATTTCGTTATTGCACGTGTCTCGTACGACGTTTTTTAGTACAGATGGCCCTCCGAAGTTTTGAACCTGACTTAAAATGACCCATTTCTCGCACTAGAGCCTAAAAAATGCACCATCTGTACTAAAAAAATATAATTCTGCCGGTGTGTGTATGTTTAATAAATAGGAAACGAAATATTTATATTTTTTATTCAGAATAATTAAAGTCAGACTTAAAAAACTCATACAATGATTCATATTAATGATTCATACTATTTGTACCATAACACATAAATCACATAATAAACTAATCTAATGCAGTTTTTATGACATTGTCTCTTTCGCTGTACTTATCTTCCACATGAATGACATGGTCAGTCATTGATTTCCAATCTGAGGCAGTTATACTCGCGAATTTTTTTCTTTCTTCTCCAACTCGCATAACTTTTCTACCGTATTTTTGACAGCGTTAACTCCTTCAACCTCTCCCAGACCTTCTGGTAAAAAAAACAAATGACCATTTTAAAATCAACCTAACATAAACACAAACATAAATCTATTATAGTCGATAGTATATTAGATAATGAGTACAAGAAAATTTATTGAATAAAGGTAAGTATCAAAATGATACTTCGTACTAACCTAGGAACACCGATATCGTGTGTAAACACTCATGTTTTTCCTTTTAAGCGATGATTTTCTCCTCTTGTTTTTCCTTATATTTACTTATTATAGTACGCAGCAGCTTACGAACATTACTTTTCATAGTATTTTTCATCATAAACACCTTAAAACGTTGCAATTGTAGAAAGCGAGCAATGGGTCAAGTCGAACGAAAGACAGAACATGACGTTTGACAATTCAGCTTGTGATGCCATATGAAAAGTTCCGTAAAAAACTCATTCTCAGCTTTCGTTAGCCAGACTCTATCTGTCCAATTTGAGAAAGAGACAGAAATATATTTGTCACGATGACAAATGTCTACTCTTTTCGAAGAACGTCACAACAAACCACTCTGTTCTAAATTCAAATTTTTGACAACCTATTCAAGACGTGTGGCTGACCAAAAAGAATTTAAAGCGATGTGTATATGACAATAAGGTATATTTTCCATAAATGTTGAGATATTTACGACCACCCTGACTGCTCAGATATTTTTGATTATCTCTGTGTTCCGATATTTTTGCCTAATTATACGTTACGAATTCATTGAAAAGTGGTTGCTCCTAAATTTGTGACGAATTACATGCCTCTAAATTATTGCCCTTTTTCACGTAACGAATTTATTGAAATTTTACGTTGCTCCGATTTATTTGGGGACCTCGACCGCTACCATATATCTGATGGCGACTGTACAAGTACGCCAGATGACACGGACACAGCCATGGGCTAGGAATGGATCACGTCGTGACCTGTCCGGTGGTACGTCCCGAATACTATCATTCACGGAATACACGCATAACTATAAACATCGGTAAATGACAACCAATGACCGACTCTTGTACCGATGTCATGCCACGCAGTCTGGTTCGCCAACGTGCGTCTACACTTGTGACATTTCATCGTACACGGTGTGTAACCGTGTCAGCACGATCACGGAGCGTCCACATTGAGCGTAACATGTTCTGTTGCAATGTCACGTAGTCCGGTCCGTCGTATTGTTACAAGTGTGGACCCACCTTAAGCCATTCGCGGTAGCATAAGGATTCTATCGATTCCATCAAAATCGGTTGAAGCAGTACTTATTTCTAGGGGTACGAAGAAACTCATATACAGGAATACTGAATACAACAAACTCATCTTTTGAGCAGCTATGTAGAAATGTTGGTGAAACGGCACTATTCCATGTTCGTTCCGAGTGTACATCACTTATTTTGCGGCTAAGATGTTTCGATGAAATAAGATTGCCCCGAATATTTTTAATATATTCATCAATTCAGCGAGTAGGTTTCATTGCTAATAAGGTAATAAGCGAAAATGAATAAGGACTGATTTTTTCAATTCCCAATTAACAGTATGTGTCAAATAAATGTAAGCCCTGTTCTTTTTTGACTGATGATTTTAGAAAAGGATGGTGATAATTTGAACTAATGGATAGGTTTATTTGGCAATTGAAAAATCAGCCCTAAATGAATTAAAATCAATATGTATGAATTTATGTATAAAGAATAAAATCGTCACTTATTTAACTTTTCATTCAAATCTGCGATTCTCATTTGTATATTATTTTCGCTTATCGTATACCTACGCTTGCCGAATGGCTAGGCTCTCAGTAATCAATATGACATTGTTGATCATGCACACAAAGTATCCCAGCAAAAATAAACAGGATTTGTACGAAATTAAAATTAATATTCGTATGGTTACAAAACTATTAATTAACTCTTTAAATATTTGTTTTTGTAAAATTGCTTCATTTTCTATCCGTCAGTTTAAACAAGCCCAGAGAATATTCAACTTTTTTGTTTAATATGCAATGATATTGTTTTAATTATTTAATTTACAACATTTTAGTTTTGACTGATTTATTTTGACTGAATAATTATTACATGGAAGTTTAATGTACTAAAATAATGGTACAGTAATTTTATGAAATTGTACAGAATTTGGCACTCAATATTTATCGAAGTGAAAAAATGTGAAAAATATTTTATAAACTTGAATCTAGGGTTAGTATCTTAGTATTTGAAAAATGTCACTAAACGAACTCGTGCATATTAAATGGTACCTATAGTATGGAGTGCTTGTTGCTAACCTAATACATGACACCTTGAGCTTACAACTTCATTAAAGTGGAATATGGGTTTCATCAATTATGTGCGTTCCCATTGAGTTCGTAAAAGTAGCTACACCAAAGTTACATTCGGTTAAAGGTGGACCCTGACTATCAAATATCCATATTTAATAATCCACTTCAAATTGACAACCTGCTTTATTGCCTATATTTAGTAAAAGATTTGTAAAACTAATTCCATTTATTATGACTCGTTTCTGGTAACGCAATAAAAAATATGGCATGCAGAATGTGGTCCCTCAATTTATCACGATAAGTTCACATTAAGAGAAAACAATGGTATTGTTTAAAATATAGGTGTGACTAATATTTTGATAAATTGCATGTAATAATTGAGTCAACATTCTTTTCGTTGTCTTATTTTGCGTCTCTAAAAAACGTGACACAGTTGTGATTTTCGTATGAGATGTTTTGTTTTAAATATTTGATGCATGGATTAAAATGTAGCGTGAAAAAGAAATACAAGTGCACCTTTTTTTTTATAGTATATAACTCACTCAGTAGTCGAAACAGCAATTAAAAGCGTGACAGAGTGGTATGAAACAAGACAACGAAAATAATTTTAACCCAATTGTTAATTCTATCTTTAGTTTTTAATTGAAACGTTTCTCATAAAAAGAAGTCAAATTACGTACCATTTTTGAGGTAAATACCCATAATCGCCACGCTGGGCAAGAGGGTTGAGATCGCAGTAGTGTTTCCGCTATGATGATGCCCGTCATCAATCTTCTATAGAGGAATATTAATTGACACTTCAATCCCTTACCTAGTCGACACCCTCGGGAAGATTTGGGGTGGTGACAAATGTGTTATTACTGCCGTCACCATGCAGCAAAGATCCATAGGTGGTATCTATTTCCTACAAAATTCTGAAAATACGTACCTAATCATAATAGGTATTATATGTCAAAGGTTTCTCTCGACATTGTTTGTAGTGCATTGTTATAAAATACGAATAATAATGTATTGTGAAATCACAAATGCAGCTAATGCTTAATTACAAATGGTAAGTTGAATGATTATTTGTGTTGAAGCGCATTATAAACGTGAGCAGTCGTTTTGGTACAGTCACAACATGCCTCCTAAATTCCCTACAGAATTATATAGTATACAGGGTGGCCAGTAAGTAGACCGACAAACTTGAAAGGTGTATTCCTGAACACATTTTGAGGCTATAATGTCATATGAACTTTTCTGGATTCGGCTTAGTGTAAGAGATAATGACATGTTATTCAAAAAACTATTTTCATTACAAGTCACTGAAAAATGCCTGCACGATTAAAATTCTTACAGTAATAGTTTTCATTTCGACATACACATTGATTAAAGTTAGAGAAAATGAGGAAAAAGTTTCAGAAAATAGGTTCAACAAATAAAAATTCAAAAACCCTGAAAAAAATGTTTTACCCTACAATTTATTACTGGTCATGTACAAATAAATCACAATATCACAAAAAGGAATAAAAAAAAATTTTTTTTTGTTCGATAATGACATATGTCACATTTTTTTTTACTTCTTTTGTCATCAAAAATGCATTGGTAAAGTATGCCGGTATACTCATTCCCACCCTGTATAACTAACTAAGAGATTAACCCCCTTATTCATAAACGTTTGTTAACTTAACACATTGTTAAAACCGAAAGGGACAAACAATTATTTATCGGCTTGTTAAGTTAACAAACGTTTATGAAAAGGGGGTAAGAATACAATTTACCATTTCTCAAACATGCAATGAAATGTTGTAGTTACGTGCCTAAAAAGCAGCCGGGAAGTACCTCGTTGCCGGCCTAGGCCGGCAAGTGCCTCTTTTTTAATTTTCATTTGACATAGGGTTGTGACCTGGCATCTTGGCTTTTAGCCAATAATTATCTGTAAGTAATATTAGTATTAAAAAAAATGATAGGCTAATTGTTGCAGTTATAATTAGGTATTTAAATTATATAATTTAAAATATGTACAATAACTACTCAAAATAATGTTTAAAAAGCAGTATTATACAGTGCGATCCGTCGGCCCCGATCACCGTATGCGATTAATTGGACCCAACAGACCGCATCGTCTAATACCGCTTTTTAAAAGTAAAAATTTGCACATTCACACAATTTCACACATGTAAAACTTTAAAAAAAATGAGGCGTCGGTGTCGTATGTGATGATTTCATAATATAAAATAACAAACTTCAGTTCTAATGTAAGAAAACATTGTGTACACGAGTCTTAATATATTTGCTGTCTTTGAAATCTTTGAATATTAATATTTGCCATCGTGTAAAGTAGACTTTATAATTAAAAAAATAGGAATAAAGCAATTGGATGACGTAGGTACTGGTTTAAAACAAAAAAAAAGAAGAAGAAAGCGGAGATGAAGAATTCGAAAAGCATGAGACGGATCGCTGAAAATTATATCTGTACTAATTTAACGAGGATATTAAATAAAAGTGTAAAATACTGTATAACTGGATTTGAATTTATCAAACGTATTTGATTTTTAAGGCAGTATAGCTTAGTGCTTTCGCCTGTCCACAAGGACTAAAAATATAAAAAAAAAGTATTTGACTTGTTTGAAGTATTTGACGGGTTTCAAAGGCTTAGTTATGTAGTTGACTTATAATTTCTTAGAATGAAGATATTTTTTTTGTTTCATTTCATTGCATGTTTGAGAAAAGCATTATACATACCTCGGCCATGAAGTGACGGGTTGCCGTCCGAATACTATCCGGCCTCGCTTCGCTCGGCCGTCTACATGTATTCGGCCGGCAACCAGTCACTTCGCGGCCTCGGTAGTAATGTACTATTACTACAGAAATAAAGATCGGACGTCCTTAGCTAAATTGTATTTGTAGTACAGACAACATTACATATATTTTTACTTACGAGCTTTTTGTTTCCGTCCTTCCTTTGAACAAATAAATGAAAGCAAATGTCGAGATAAAAACCCTTTTCTGGTGACTTGATTTGAAATGGATTACCGCCTGATAAGAAAATAATTGAAGTGGAATAACATATAATATTATTATCTTTCCATTATAAGTATTGACAATTTTGCTTCACCGTTCGTTTAATTGATATAAATAAGTAATTATTTTATTTGTTTATTAACAGAGAAGTTTCGTTCCGGCTTTGACAAGTTTCAGTGATTCTGCGTCACGAATTGGGTATTAAAACCGCTTATATGAATTTTATTGAAAATTACATTAAAACTAGTCTTAACTGAATTGGTAAAAAAATACGCTTCATAAAACTAGTACTATTTTTAAATACACTTTTTTCCAACACCAAGTAACTCAACAACGTCCTACCTACGCCCTGGAAACAATATCCCGACGCCAGCATCTAAACTAAAAATGCACAGTTCTAACCCTTACGTAATGTGCATAAAAGCCTATAATAAACTACCAAAAACTATTAGAGACAAAGAGAAAGATACTAGTTTTAATGTCAAAATAACTAAGTACCTAATAGAAAACAGTTTTTACTATAGATGTTATTTTATTTATGTATGTTTGGTAAAAAAGTTGAATTATAAGTTTTAAATTGTATTTCTTATCCATTTGAACTTTAAGCATGTGGAATGTAAAAATACAGTGATATACGAGTAGGTTGTAAGATTTAGTATTAATTAGTCTTAAGGAAATATTGTAGTGCCTCTCAGGGTTTCATAGCTGGATACATAGAATGTACCTATTACCTATGAAAATAATAAACGTTACTGATTACTGAAAGTCCGGTTTTTTAGGTAAGTAAATCGTTAGTTGTCCATCAATTTGTAAAGTAAAGTAAAGACTGTAAGGACCCTCTTTCTTTGAAGGCTGTAAGGGTATTGAGTTTAAATTACTATCAAATACTGATCTATATTTCCTTTGAACTGAGGAAAAATCAAACGTCCAAATAAATGAAATCAAAAGATGTGGCTGTTTACTTAAATCCCATTTCCTGCTCGCAAATATAATCAAAACCTATTCCTGGAACTTTCTTATTGACGTTAAATCAATCGTAATATCATTACATTGCAAATGTAAAGATGCGAAAATCATCATCATATCGTTTTATCAGTACCTACTTAGTTTCCCAATCTGACTTTTTACTTAAATCTTAAAATAACCCGGCAAATATTTTAGCACACTCCTTCAACTTATTTCTATCTTCTCATCTTAATTTTATTACTTGTTGATATAGCGACATTAATGATATTTTTCGTCTATCAAGTACCATTCTTCTGGGGATCTTTGGGGGAGGCCGCTCGCACCAATATGCAAGTACGAGCGGGATGGACATAATATAAGTCCGTGTTAATAACGTGGTTTTAAATTTTGTCTACTATTATTACTAAAAATAACAAAAAACTACACATACCGACGTAGGTGTGTCAAAAGTAGATTTTATAAAAACAAATTAAAAGTCAATAGCTGAAACAGGGGAATACGTTTGTATGGAAAAAGTCAGCTCCCATTTCCTCTTAAGGTGGTAAGGATTAATTATTGTCACGTATTGTCAGAAATACGCGGCAGGATTTCATCCGAAAAAATTCTCGGAACACAAGCCGTTATAAATGCGACAGAATATACCTACTCAGGCACTCATCCAAATTGTAAAACACACAATGTCTAGTTAAGTGCTGAAATAATATTGCTCGCTGTGAAGAGTGTGAAGTGAACGTTGAAAGCGCTCAAAACTTAAACATCGGAATGCACGATTGCACGGTAACAATCCTTAAATGTTATAATATACGTAATATTTAATATTACGGTAAAACACTTATAAAATTATATGTGTTTTACCGTAATATTCTTCTTGATGTTTTTCTCGTTCCGCATCTAATTTCCACTTGATCCCATGTATTATTTTCATAACAATTTAATATAAACGCTTTTTACACAAATAATACATTTTTTACACTCAGTTGTTATTACAAAGTTATTATATATTATATCGGAATTTTTATTTTGTAGAAATATCTCTGTGACGGTCGCAAAATTGTCGTAAATATTTATTTTCCAATAATAACTGATAAAGCTATATTGGTTAAAAATCTGAACGTAGAGAAATCTGTCCGACTTCAAACGGGGTATTTAATTTACCATGTAAATTGTAATTATTGAGCACCTGGTCCCAATTTCACCACGTTGACAAGCTCTATAATTGTAATTTTACTGTTTCTCCAATCGAGGGCGTCTATGGGCTACAGTTACCGCTTACCATCGGAAGGGTCGTGCGTTTGTTTGCCACCAAAATAAAATGTAGTGCAGGAACTTTAATAAATCAGCAGTAAACCACAACTTTTTTGTGAAGCAAAATTACAATTGTCACAAAAACCACGACAATTGTAGCGAAATTCCGAACCACATGTCAAGATTTCATGAACATTATACTAAACATTGCTATAACTGTCACGAGTTTCGGAAAATAAAAAGTAGTTTATTAACGATGTAATAATGTTATTAATAATAATTTTATGTTGGTAGCAAACAAGCACATGGACTATCCGATAGTAAGCGGTAGCCGTAGCCTTGGAGGCATGTAACGTCAGTAACAGTGATATTTTACAATTGTCACACATGTAATTATGGTGAAATAGGCCACTGATAATTCGGCACTGCTGCAAATGTAATCTTCCCGGGGAAACTGACGAGCTGCGAGTTTTAGTTGAATTACATGTATGAATTTACACGGGTACAATTATCTGTTTTACGAGTAGGTCATACTAATAATATAAATGACCATGTTAGCTTAAAAACTTAAATGATATCCGTCTGTTAATATTATCAAACCGGAATCCGAAGGGAATTGAAAAGTACTTGTTGACACAACAAATGACACAACATTTACCAAGAAAAGAGTAGTTTATATAGTTGTAGATGTAGTGAGTGATTAATTAATCTATTGCCTGTGATAATATATTGCCAATAATAATATAAGCTTACAATTGATTTTATGATGTCGTAACACCTATGTACCTATATCTATTTTATATACTGTAACTGAAAAGAGACTGGGATCCTACCGTCAAATCCTGAAGAGTTTTGTAGGACAATTACTAATTTTAAGATTGTAATCCACATGTACTACCTATATTAATAATAAATAAAGTCTCTGCACTTAAACCTAGACAAATATATCCTAGACAGACTTATACACTATTGTGTCAACAGTACTTTCGAATCCCATTCTAATTGCGGTTTGATAAGATAATATTAGTGACAGTACAAGTACAAATCCTCTTACATAACCTGTGTCGACGTGTTTTCCTCGCAAAATATCTTGTTGTAGCGGTGAGCGTATAACCTTAAAGCTTCCTTTGCCTACATTTGTGTCTAGTTCAAGTGGCCGACTTAAAGTGCTTGCCAAGGATTCAGTGAAATTCAGTTCAACTCCAGCGTGTCACTGTGTCACAATTTATGGCCTTACGGGGAAAAAGAGATTTTAGAATGCTCACATATTTTAGCGTAACTTGAGATAGTTGAAGGAAAATAGCACTATTAGTGCTAGTCTGGTAGAAAATTGGCTTTGTTCTTACATAAATATTTCTGGTTAGTCAAAATTTGTGAGGGCGAAAAGCCGAGTGACACAATTTGTATACATATATAAGAAAGTTGATTTGTTGTGTTTTCAATTTCATTCGCACAGGTTAACGTAACTATCTTCAAAATATTGCTAGAACAGTCTTAATTCTAAATTTTATTTTCTGCAAATCAAAACATATCAATTAATTGCATATTTCAGTAAGACATATGAATAAGCCAACATCACGTGTAAAACCAGAAACATTTTTTCAGAAATACATTCGATCACGTTTACAAAATAGCGGAACCTGAAACGCGACACGTGCCGATACTCTTTACATTATCAACACTGATCTGCAAACACGATAACATAGATTACAAATATTTTACAAATAACAGAATCACCACTCTTCGAAAAAATCGTGTCTGCAAGGATAGTGTGAGAGGCGTTGTTTGTGGGGTTCATACAGACCGGTTTTTATAAGAGTGGTCCTAAGACAGGGCGTTGTACATTCCAGGGTGCAAGATTTTGAGTAAAATTTCATCAGCGATCAGGGCCCTTTGTCCTGCAGCATCGAAAAGGAAGGCGCATAAGCATTATAGGCAACCATCCACGTAGACGACTGTTGAGGTCATTGACAATAATAATAATCCAAATAAAAAAAAAAACAAAACAAAATTAACCTATTAAATATTTTTACTCCAACTACCCACAAAGAGTTCGACGTGCGCGGCAAACGAGCAGGCACAGGATTGAAAAAACGCCATGTATTCCTCTGGTCTGGGCGTTGCATGCGGAAATCATCCTTGTGCCTCCACGTATACTTTCCGACCTCGAGGATAGAGGCTTGGCACTGCCAGCCAGCGTCACCACTTATCACCATTACTCTCCCCCAAATCAGCGCATCGTCACCGCTACATGACCGCCACGTCAAAGGAGTACGCAGAACGTTAGCGAAACCAGACCAGGTTTATTTTAATTTCTCCCTTTAAAGATTTTTTTTACAATATCGGACTACCACCACGAATTTTATGCCTCAAATTTTCAAACTGAGTGTTTTACTTACCACCCGGCCTTCCACTGTTCAACATATTCCATTAATTAAAAATATAAAAAGGCAGTATTTTAAAATTGTGCATATCCTGGTGCTGCAAGCTGATGCCTAAGGTCCAACACTAACCAGCGCTCATAGAGGACAGGCGGTGTAGGAAAGCCCAGAAAATGTTTTTTTTCCGTTGGCACATCATTACAATATTAATAAAATGACTACCCGTGTAAATGTACCCGTGTAATGTGCCCTACGATGTAGGGAATGTAGGGTTATGATGGTTTAGTTTGACGGTGTTACCGTCCCGTTCTAACAAGTATACGAGCGCGAAAGTGACGCATAGCAAATTAACGGCAAAAGCAGCATCATCATAAGCCACCTGATTACTGATTTCAATCTTATCTTATGATTGTTTTTTTTTACTTACGTAATGTTTTAAATTTATTTGTTAAGTATGCGGAAGTGATACCTCTTTTGTGTATCACATAATCTGTGACCATACACATGTAATCAGTATTTACTGTATATCTAACGCATCCGGAACTATTCGCTGTTCTCGCTCCTTCTTTAGCGATTGCTGTACCGTGAAATGTGGAACCTGGCATGGTATTCTCATCGCATACCGAACACGAGAATGACCATAGAGGGCGAACAAAGAGAGGGATTCGTATAATGGTCAATGGTTTTTGTAAACTTGTTATCGTGGAGAAGTGTCGGATCCCAACTTGGTGCCAACGTGACCAACTCGGGGTTATACCTGTTCGATAAAAAAAATCGGTTCAAGGACGGTATCTAGTAGTATGTAATATACATACTACTAGATATCTCCGTGTCCGTCTCAGGATACTGGAACAATACTGCTTATTTGCTTGTTTTCTGTCTACCTAAAACCATGTTATACTTACCAAGTATTTTGCTTAAAAGAATTATTCAAATAATATGTATATTTCCACGTGTACATTTTTATTATGTACAAATAAAATAGTGTGTATATAAGTAACGATGTAGGTACATAAGTAGAAAAAAGAAAAATACTTTTATTACAAAGTTTCAGTAGTTCCTTTTTAAATATCGTAGATTCGTCGCATGAATAAATAATAAACAATTTGTCAGCCTCCGTAACCTAGTTGGTAGTGACCCTGCCTACCAAGCTGGTAGTTCCTGGTTCAAATCCCGGCGAGGGCATTCTTTGTGTATTTATTTATCACAAATATTTGTTCTTTGGTCATGGTATTTAAGTATCTATATGTATCTATCTATTATATATATCGTCGCTTGGTACCCACATCACAAGCCTTAATTGAGCTTACCGTGGGACGAGGTCGATTTGTGTAAGGTTGTCCACATCATTTTAATTATTTCTTATATACACTTACATTATCTAATACCCTTAACCAGACCAAACTGGTTAACGTGAGCCAAATAATCTGTAAGCTAAAGAAGTAAGACACCAGGAGTATCTAAGCACGTGAGCACTGGGTGAACACGTTGAATAACAATTTCCCGATATCGGAACATTCTTGATCGCTACAGCAAAAGTAGGGTATGAGTTCTGCATTAAAATTGCTGTTTTACTTTTTTAAACCTACCGCAAAAGAAAGGACAACTCACTGATAGAAGTAGCGTACTTACGAATACTGTCCCAATTTCGTAGCATACACGCTTTTATTTGTAAAACTATTTTTCGTTGCTGTATATTGTGATTTTTGTGTATGTTACGAGTAAAGTTATTTTTATTTCAATACATGCAGAATTGGACAAAAAGTAATCTCATTACTTCAGTAAATGAGCAATTCTTTTTATATTTGCCACTAAAATGAAATATGAAAATTTGGGTAAATTTTATACTATTTCTGCTCAGAATCACGAGCTGATTATGGAATCAGCTCGTGATTCCGGCGAAAAAAAAACTGTCCCAAAAATTTCATACATATTTCGAATATCCTCTTGTGTTACCGCCATAGAAGGTGTTTGGAAAATAGTAACACAATAGGAAAAAAAATCATGAGACACTTTTTTTTGCTTGTGATTCTGAGTAGAAATAGTAAAAAATTTAGATACCTAAAATTTCACATTTCATTTTAGTGGCAAAAATAAAAAGAATTGCTCAAATTACGTTTGTATGTGCACTTATGTCAGCCTCCGTAGCATAGTTGGTTGTAACCCTGCCTTCGAAGCTGGAGGTCCCGGGTTCGAATCCCGGCGAGGGCATTATTTGTGTATTTATTTATCACAAGCATTTGTTCCTTGGTCATGGCTGTCTGTATTTGAGTATCTATTTGTATCTATCTATTATATATATCGTCGCCTGGTACCCACATCACAAGCCAGCCTTAATTGAGCTAACCGTGGGACTAGGTTGATTTGTGTAATGATGTCCCAAGATATTTATTTTTTATTTACTTTGTTCTCTAGATTATAAAGTAATAATAAATAAATGTCTTGGGATATATTACACAAATCAACCTAGTCTACGGTAAGCTCAATTAAGGCTTGTGATGTAGGTACAAAGTACACAAAGATACAAGATTTGTAGACTTTTTCTTCGAGAACACCCTTCAGTAGGTAAGTGTAAAATCATATTTTCTCAAACATGCAATGAAATGTTGTAGTTACGTGCTTAAAAAGTGGCCGGGAAGTACCTCTTTGCCGGCCTAGGCCGGCAAGTGCCTCTTTTTTAATTTTCATTTGACACAGGGTTGTGACCTGGCATCTTGGCTTTTAGCCAATAATTATCTGTAAGTAATTCAACGCAGCGTAGAGTTGCCGAGCTTGCAGACGATTATGTGATGCATACGTCTTAGGAGTGTGGCTTAAGGTTGTAGTACCTTCGAAACATTACGTACAGATGTCGCTAGTGATTAGATTCACAATACCATTGGAAAAATTCGCTGTGATCGACGGAAGGTCGTCTGGTGTAATTGGTAGCACGTTGGACCGGCAATCCAGAGGCAGCGGGTTCGAATCCCGTGACAACCAGAGTCTTTCGTAGTTGATTTTTTCTATGGTAAGCACATCTGTTACGACATTGTGGGATTATCCGCATTGTAAAAAAAGTAACTTCAATATCAATTTGTTTAATTATAAAAATAAATTGATGTTTTCTAATCTTGTATTGATTACAGCGCCCTCTCTAGCAAATTCAACGCAGTGTAGAGTTGCCGAGCTTGCAGACGATTATGTGATGCATACGTCTTAGGAGTGTGGCTTAAGGTTGTAGTACCTTCGAAACATTACGTACAGATGTCGCTAGTGATTAGATTCACAATACCATTGGAAAAATTCGCTGTGATCGACGGAAGGTCGTCTGGTGTAATTGGTAGCACGTTGGACCGGCAATCCAGAGGCAGCGGGTTCGAATCCCGTGACAACCAGAGTCTTTCGTAGTTGATTTTTTCTATGGTAAGCACATCTGTTACGACATTGTGGGATTATCCGCATTGTAAAAAAAGTAACTTCAATATCAATTTGTTTAATTATAAAAATAAATTGATGTTTTCTAATCTTGTATTGATTACAGCGCCCTCTCTAGCAAATTCAACGCAGCGTAGAGTTGCCGAGCTTGCAGACGATTATGTGATGCATACGTCTTAGGAGTGTGGCTTAAGGTTGTAGTACCTTCGAAACATTACGTACAGATGTCGCTAGTGATTAGATTCACAATACCATTGGAAAAATTCGCTGTGATCGACGGAAGGTCGTCTGGTGTAATTGGTAGCACGTTGGACCGGCAATCCAGAGGCAGCGGGTTCGAATCCCGTGACAACCAGAGTCTTTCGTAGTTGATTTTTTCTATGGTAAGCACATCTGTTACGACATTGTGGGATTATCCGCATTGTAAAAAAAGTAACTTCAATATCAATTTGTTTAATTATAAAAATAAATTGATGTTTTCTAATCTTGTATTGATTACAGCGCCCTCTCTAGCAAATTCAACGCAGCGTAGAGTTGCCGAGCTTGCAGACGATTATGTGATGCATACGTCTTAGGAGTGTGGCTTAAGGTTGTAGTACCTTCGAAACATTACGTACAGATGTCGCTAGTGATTAGATTCACAATACCATTGGAAAAATTCGCTGTGATCGACGGAAGGTCGTCTGGTGTAATTGGTAGCACGTTGGACCGGCAATCCAGAGGCAGCGGGTTCGAATCCCGTGACAACCAGAGTCTTTCGTAGTTGATTTTTTCTATGGTAAGCACATCTGTTACGACATTGTGGGATTATCCGCATTGTAAAAAAAGTAACTTCAATATCAATTTGTTTAATTATAAAAATAAATTGATGTTTTCTAATCTTGTAGTAATATTAGTATAAAAAAAATTGTTGGCAAATTTTTGCAGTTATAATTAGGTATTTAAATTATATAATTTAAAATAAATGTACAATAACTACTCAAAATAATATTTAAAAAGCATTATTATACGGCGCGATCCGTCTGCCCCGATCACTGCATGCAATTAATTGGACCCAACCGACCGCGTCGTCTAATACCGCTTTTTAAATGTAAAAAATTGCAACTTTCAAACAGGTCAATCTTAAAAAAAAATGAGGTGTCGGTGTCGTATTTGACTTTTGTTGTGTTTCAAAGACTTAGTTATCTATGTAGTAGACTTGTAATTTCTTCGAAAGAAGATACATTTTTTTGTTTCATTTCATTGCATGTTTGAGAAAAGCATTATACATACCTCGGCCATGAAGTGACGGGTTGCCGTCCGAATACTATCCGGCCTCGCTTCGCTCGGCCGTCTACATATATTCGGCCGGCAACCAGTCACTTCCCGGCCTCGGTAGTAATGTACTATTGTAATCTAGATTACAAATTGCATATACAAAAGTAATCGGTAAGGTAAGAGTAATCGTATTACTTTTTGGCCAACTCTGAATACATGAAGGGTCCACGGAAAGAACATATCTAGTCAATTCAAATTACAGAAGGAAAAACCACCTTACTGTTAACAGAATAAGGTGTAAATTTGCCCTGATTTTTTTAAGTACTGGACATGTTTTTTCCTTGGATGCTTCACATGTCATTTCAGGAGTCGTTTTTACCACATGCACCTCACCAAGTCTTTGGATTTGTAGACTTTTTCTTCAAGGACTTCATTCAGTAGTTAAGTGTAGTGGACGTTTAGGATTTGTTTTTATTATTCCTTTCTCTCCTATTTTTAACTAGCTTTGCTCTTGTCGGTGTAGCTCAAAGCACGCTCTCCACTTTCCTCGATCCCAAGCCATCTCTTTCAGGTTTTAATACGACGTGACTTTCACGTTCTCCTTGATTTGTTCAATGTAATTTCTCCTTGGTCTTCCTCTTCTACGCTTTCCTTCAATCTTTCCCTCCACTATGCATTTTATGAGGTTGCCATGTCGTATCAGATGGCCCAACATCCTTCCTCTTCTGTTCTTTATAATGTCCATCAATTGCCTCCTCTCTTTCACCCTGTCTAACACCTCCTCGTTCGTCACTCTCTCTGTCCAACTAATCCTCTCCATTCGCCTCCAACACCACATCTCAAATGATTCTAAGTATTTCTCTTTCCTTTTGCGTCATGGTCCATGCCTCGCTACCGTATAATGCTATACTCCATACATATATAAGATTTAATACATTTATTTTTAGTATCCCTAGATATTTTGGATGTGAATATTTGTATTATTTCTACATGACGTCAAATTCAACAAAGAGTTTTTATTATTATACTTATTCCTTTAAGTGGATTGCCTCATATCATTGTGGTGAAACGATATTCAATAGTTTAGATATTCTGGATGCTTAGCCAAGTTGCCAATCGTTAACGCTTAGTAGCGTCTATACGCTACGGAAAACTACTATTAGTTTTCCCTCTCAGTCACTCTTTCAAATTAGTGCGACAAAGACAGTTTAGCTGCCTTTCGTTTACGATTGACGGCTAAGCGTTAGCGATTGGAACTTGTCTAAGCACCCTGATCGACAAAAACTTTTTATTGGCTTCTCAGATAGGGCATTTATAGGAATACGGTACACAACTCTATACCTCGGGACCTTCCTCACTGTTTCGTTCCCTAGCCAGCTAGGCTTAAAAGAGGATCAGTGCGACAATATGTCGCCGCGAGATAGACTATCCATCCCTCTTTTATTCATATAGTTGGTAAAAGATGGGAAATCTATCTCGCGGCAACATACTGACACACCGATCATGTGCTAAGCGTACTGATATGGATGTTTTTGTTTCAACTTTGTTTTATGTTTGTAGTGGTAAAACTATTATTACGCGTAAAATGTGTAAAGATCAATAGGTAGTTAATTACGACACAAAATTCTGACACTGAAAACCATATCAGCATAGTTTTGAAATATTGATAGCTTTAAAATGAAATAATTAGAACGTAATTGAAACAAATACTTACCCCAGTGTTCATTTTATTAAATAATTGAAGTTTTGATTTTGTTATTACTTTTAATTTTGATAAATTACACAATAATATAATTATAACATTATTATAAGAAAAAGTTATGACTCGTGAATGTCGTTGAAGAAATCTGACGATGGCAAGACTTTAGCTGCTGCTCTAATATTATGGACGACGTTTTTGTATGCTTTCTCTACTATTTTACAGAAGCCTTTTTTTCCCAAGGCGGCTTTTTCCTCTGGACTAATACTCTTGACATCAGCATCTGTTGAAAGACAAAAAAAAAACAGTTAATCTTTAACACATTAAGCGCGAGGAACTCCCGAGGGGAGTTCTCTGTGGGAGGTCCATATTCGCTACCAAGCGGATCACGGGATCGGCTACGAGCGTATTAGCGCGTAG
>JALPQI010025215.1:0-11338 GCA_025490895.1 Thaumatotibia leucotreta
TACAGGATATAAAGCCACCACAATATACAGGGTGTTTGGTTAGCGGTGTCGGAGCTTTTAAGGGCTTAAACTACAATCAATTTCATCGATAAATTACCATACAATTTTTTTTTTGTGCCGACAATAATTAATTTACAATTTCAAACAGACGAATACGAGCGCACGTGATATTTCTGGAATTATACGTTTGTTATCGGTCCTATCCCTGCAAAAAAAATCTCGTTAGAGAGCTCATTAGATAAGCAAACTAATTAAGCTAATCATTTGACTAAACTATTTGAACAACAGGGCAAAAAAATCGATAAAATTGATTGTAGTTTAAGCCCTTAAAAGCTCCGACACCGCTAACCAAACACCCTGTATATCGATAAGTAGTTATAACCACAAATTGTGTTATGATTTATTTTCTGTAAAATAAACTGTGTTTACTAAATACTAGGTACTACTAAACCACGAAAACTGGCCAAAGTAAACAACGATCCTGTACCAGATTTTAATTATCAATTGGGTTGCAATTATTTACCGTTATTTTTCTTTTAGCCCTTCGATAATTATACGCATTACTATTTACATATGTCGAAGAATCTTAAACTTTGACTTAAGTCTCCACTTGGTCTAATATCAAGTAGCATTCCAAAAAAGTTAAATTTTGGTATCTGTAATTAAAGTTTACAGGTACGTAACTGATTGTTGCCAAGATTGTAACATATGTAAAATGACTAATGTTTCTAATTTGAGTTACCATAAGCATTTTGTATAAGAACTTAACCTTAATTTATTAATGGACAATACAATGTGCCCATGAGGAAAAAGAAAAAGAATTAACAGCGGATTTATGACTAGATTTGAAGTTTTAAATGTAGTATAAAGTTTACTGGATAACGTCTATTTTAAGAGAAAATGTCTTTTATTTAAACTGTTTAGCCCGTTACGCATTTTAGGTAACGATTTTATCGCTGTGTTGCCTTCAACAACTCTCTTCTTCTTCTAACACTCTCGTTAGTCATTCCGTGCTTACCTCCCTTGATGCACAATGTACAATCATCATCATCATTACTTAAGAGCTACGCTCTTGTCGGTGGAGTGATCGGCATTCCTTTCTATTCTATGCAAGCCTTTTGACATCTGAGTACGACTCGACAGCTACTTTTTCCTTTAATTGGCTGAGGTATGTAATTCTTGGCCTTCCTCTTCTTCTCTTGCCCTCGATCTTCGCCTCTAGGATATTCAGAAAGTGTCGTATCAGGTGGCCCATCATCGTGCCTCTCCTATTTTTTACTGTTTCCAGTAGGCATCGCTTTTCTCCTACCATTTTCAGTACTTCCTCATTCGTCTTTCTTTCCGTCCAGTTAATCCTTTCCATCCTCCGCCAACACCACATTTCAAATGCTTCCAGCCTTTCTCTGTCTCGTTGTGTCAGTGTCCACGTCTCACACGCATATAACGCAATGCTCCAAATATACTTTAATTAAACGTTTTTTTCACTTTCTTAGAGATATGTGCCCTCAGCAGGTGCTTTTTGTTATTAAAAGCTTTTTTGGCCATAGCAATTCTCTGCGTGATATCCGCTGTGCATCTGGAGTCATTGGTAAAATAACACTACCCAAATATTTAAATTGGGTTACTTGCTCTATTGCTGTATTATTTAGTATAATTGGGTTATGTTTGGATGGGCGTTTTGAAATAGTGAGTGCTTTGTTTTTCGTAAAATTTATTTTGAGCCCGAATCATTTGAAAATTTCAATAGTTCAAGATTGGTTTCCGCAAAAGCTGCAATGTCATCCGCAAATCTTATAAATTGAATTTTCTGTCCGTTAACTGACTCCCCCTAAATCTGATTCTACAATGTACAATAATTACCTAAAACTTTAAAATGCATTTTTGCGATAGTTTCATTAATAAAATTATTTTTTATGTAGTGCAGCATTCGAAACACACAAAAAAATTTGCTTCTTTTAGCCTCAGGAATATGATGTTAAATTGTTTCCCTTTCCTCATGGGTATATTGTATACAAATCACATAGCAATTTTACGTTTTATTTAAATATGACCTAGATTTACAAAATTTTCGTCAATTCCGGAACTAGTATCGGAATTCCGGAATTGAAGTGTAATATCGGAAATCAGTTCCGGAACTGGAAATGGTCCGATATTGCAAGCCCTACACGCAACAATATGTTGTTGATACTGTTGATGTTTTCTCTGATCTGAGATTGAACTGAAATTAAAGAATAATGGAAGGGCATGGAACATCAAGGGTGATTCGAGAAAAGATTGTGATTTAGGAATTTAGATGTAGTTAAAAAGCGGCTGTTACATGCACGTACTATTTCAATCTTCACCCTTCACCTCTAAATGCGACATAAGTAGGTATTTTGTATTGGAACAGATAAACTTTACTGGCTCACCCCAAGCCGCTAGAAAAACAGGATCTGGATGGCACTCTTGTTTGTTTTAGCACTCAGCAGCACTTAGAGCTACAGTTCCCGCATTAAGTCGTCAACAATTAAGGCTCATTAAATTTCATAACAGCATCGGCCGGCGGACCGTCGCTTAGACGGATAATCTCCAGCTGTCAGACACTAATGCGTTTTAGAGTACGTAATTTGAACCGTCGAGATCGGCGGTAATTAACGACCGCAATTAAGCTAAGTGATTGTTAGTAATGAGCGCAAGAGGTTAGTTAGGTGCTCTTTTCTCTACAAGAAAAACGGGAGAAATAGTACAGGGATGCGTAAGATACTTAGCACGTTTCGGTTCTGAGATATAGCACTCTCTTCTGGTACGAAATGCGCGTATTAAGTGCTTACGTCGTATAGCATTAAAAGCTATAATAACGCTAATTACTAAGCTCGCTTGACTGATTCAAAGCACTAATAGTTTATCTTAATAATTTCTCAAAACAAAACACATTTATAAAGCTTGTTTGAAATACGTTTTATTTCAGACGATTCACATTACTCTTTTTTATTTGAAGATTTACAGTAAAATTCAATTTAAGTGAAGCATTCACGCGAGAGTTGAGTGAAGCCTTTACGTCACTTCAATTTTATGTTAAAAGTGTGTGCCAAGGAGGCAGGGTAATGTATTCCCGCATATACATAAGTGAAAACATTTTAAGAAGCTCCACGGACCCGCTGCAGCACCCCCGGGGTTAGGGCCTAAAAGCACTATCTCGGAGCCAAAGCCTTACAAGTCTTCTCAAATTCAACTTACTTTGCTCTGTGTGGAAGTGCCCGCATGGATATTCTTATAGCGCGCCCTGAATCATCTTGACACTTACTTGTGTGTTTTGTTGCTGTGATTTAAGTATTTTTAGATGTAATGTAAATATAGGTACTAGCAGGGTACTTTGTGGTACTAGCTACACAAGTACTGTTTGCTTATATATCTAATATTAATTTTAGGTGCCTATTTATCGCAAATAACATTTCGCTTTTTTATTAATATAGGTATAGGTACCTACCTAATAGACGCTTTTGTAAGGTGTCTTTGCATTTTTTTGGTATTATAATATCATTAGTAAATAAGAGTCGTTTTAGTTTTTACTTAGACTACACTGCACATTATGTGAACTTCAGTTATACAAATGTAACCTATATAAGAAGAGCGGGATCTCCTCTCCTGCCACAAGTATACCGTTACTTACTTGGAAATTCTGGCCATGTTTATAATGTAGGTACCCTGTTTGTAACCAATTAACGATCTTTCATTCAATCAGAGGGTAACTTACATTAAGTATAGGAAGTGTAGCTTCATTAGTTATAAGCAAATTTAACAGTTTGTTTTACAATCCCCGGATACATATATATCCTTCCTCAGCCTTTCCCCAGGCATAGAAAAGGACAGCTGATATTTATCTGACGAATATATTTCATTCGGGAATTTTGAAACAAGCTCTAACTCCGGTTAAAATATTTTTATAACCAAACCGACATGGATCAAGATTGCATAAGCGCATTGCGACATGTCATGTGTAACAAATTCAAGTTTAGTGTCGCACACGGCTGAGACCGGGAGCTAAAGATTTCCGTCTCTGCAGCAATGGACTGCGGCGAACCGCGCGGCTGCCCGCCGTTCCCTTGTAACGGTTGTAACATCGCATGACGCAGCGACCACCGCGCACCACGCCGCTCCGCCTTCGCCGACACGTCGTGCCAAACGACATCCGCTTTCCCTACATCACGAACCCGACCATGCTCGATTTCATACAAAATAAATTGAAAAGTTTTCGAGTTTAATTCCATCTCCAGCCCAGTTCGCGCTCGCGGCGGCGTGGCGGAAGCGAATCTCGATGTTTTGTAATGGAGCTTTTTAAAATGGAAGTCGAACTTTTGTCAGACACTTTTAGCCACGCCGGAGATACATTTAAGCTTTTTAACTTTTCCACTCCGGTAATGTATCCAGTCTTTCCTGCGTCTATAGTAGAGGTGTCGTATAAGTTTATTTATCTGAGTGGATGAAGTAAGAGGTGGGTAACTTTTTTATTTGTGCGACTCAGCACGTCCCCAGTGGCTCGCAATAATCCTACCAAAGAGCGCGCTCTATCCGGCTTCTCGCCAGTTATATTTTTCATGTTCGACGACAGTGTAAACATTTTGCCTACGATCCATTAAGTAAATGCACTCAGGCCGCCACTCGGCACTGCATTAATATTGCATTTCTAACTCCCCTCTTTCCGGAAACTCCTCGATTCCGCCCCTCTTAAACGGACATTGCTTCGGCAGGTTGCGAGAAGCATAAAGCTAATAGCCTATGCACCGGCACTCGCGTGGGTGATCATAGTGCTTCATTAATTAGTGAAACAGAGTCTTACGCTAATTACGATTGCATCGTCCAGTCTAGTTGCAATACCTATAGATACATACTTTTGCGACTTTATGTAGCCACCTAGCTACTTACCTACTCAGATGAAGTGCTTATGCACATTATAATGATTGTGACTCGACGATAGGTTACAATATAAGCACGCCTTGCTATGGGTTTATAAGGCAAACAAGGCTGTTACAAATTACATCAATCTCTCCAAATCAATAAGAGTTTGTAGCTAATGTAAGCGCTTAACGAGCCGCGAGCGGGACTCCTGAGCGGATCGGCAAATGGAGTGGTTCATGCATAATGTAGCGCAGCCTGAGTGTTGTTTTGAAGAGCGTTCTGAATTTGTTATTTTCGTCACACCAGGTGATGTCCCGACGCCTCATGAAACATTTAACGACGTATCGACGCATATCGGGCCTGTGCGGGCGCCTCCGGCCCGGCCCAATCAAGTGTCCGCGCCGATAAGGAAGCGCTTAATGGATCCTGCATCAATACTTCCGTTTGTAGCTCTGAGAGTGCATTAACGTCGTTATTCTGACGTATCCCTTTCCAAAAGCTCCGCCCGAACCAGACTATACGAGTATATCAAATGCTGCAGGGAGTCACAATACCTACCTACTTACTTTACAGAGTAAATAAGCGAATACTTTCATTAATCCTGTTAATCACGGAGTTGCTTTAATTAAAGCCCTGAGAATCATAGCCGCGCAGTATAGCCAAATTTCTACATCCTTACACAGCTTTATTAAATGATAACAGGAGATAAGCGGCACCTCAGAATTAATTAATCCACTCAGAGATTGCATCTAGGCGCCACGAAAAGCCCCACTGCCCCCCGCCAGGGTCGATCCGTTTCCAGCCACTTAAACTTCACGCGGAGCGCTCTAGCTTCCGTTTTAATTACAAAATTAATTCAAAATGTAATTAAAGTTAACAATAAGGCAGCAAACAATTGAAGTTATTTATGTTAGTTTATGCTTTATGGAAAGCACCGCCTAGTTGGAAATGCGATTTACTTGAGAGCTGACTGGAATATCATATCTCTTTAACTTACTCATCATCATCATCATCATCATCAGGTTATTAATTATAATACAGTGGAAAGAAACGAATATACCGTGTGTTGCCTGTAATAGGCTTTTCCCAAACCTGCAATGAAATGTTGTCATTATGTTCGTCATAATAGGCTTTAATGTATGACGTTGCAGGCGGATAACCTCGAAATAATAGTAAAGGATTTTCATACGAATTTAACGGCCTAGGCCGGTAAGTAATATTTTTTTTAAACATGGGGTCGGTTTTCATGAACAGGCTAAACAGCTAAATTCTGTTTTTTTTTTATTGTCGTATTTTTTATTTCATTGCATATGTTTGAGAAAAGCACATACATGCCTCGCCGTGAAATGGGCTTACCGGCTTCGTGTCCATACCTACTCAGCCGGTAAGCCGGGGTACGCCGGGAAAGATGTTTCCCGGCGTCTGCAGTAATGTACTATTATTTTATATCTATGATTATAATATCAAGTGTATTTAACAAAGTAATTCGTCATATTTCTAGCGTCAATAAATAAACATCAACAAAACTATTTGATGGTATGGGTGTACCATTCTTTCAGTAGTACAACGTAGTTACCTGGCCTTTTTATAATGTATTTTTAATTTTAATTAGTTGAAACCTATTTGAAGTCAATTACGTCGTACGGATTGCTTAGTTATAGGGTTTATAATTTATTTATTGCTTCTATTCTAGGTGTCACTTTGTATAATACACCTACATACCTTAGAAAGTAGGTACCTAGCTTTTTGATAGATTTGTTACGTAATATCTACTTCATGCATATCTATGCTTGCTGCATGGTTAAGTGTGTTTTATTATGTAGGTAGGCACAATTAGGTACAGATAACTAGATATAGGTACTTGGATACTTAACGAAGAAAACATAAGCAGGTTTCTAATTCGTTATACTTAAAGCTAACACCATTAGACCATTACACTTGGTCGTACGAGGTTGCCAGGCAACCGATAATGTTTGCATGCGGCGAACGATAAGGAGCCCGTTTCTCGAACGCTTGTAACTTTTAATGCAAGTGGAAGTCTCTTTTTAACACTATTAATTAGATAAGGACTTCCGCTTGTATTACAAGTCACAAGCTTTCGAAAAATAGGCCCTAGGTGTAATAGTGGTTTTATGTCCAATATTCACCATAACTTGATATATATTGTGATATTGCTTATTGAAGGTCTCTTAGACAATTTTAAACTAAATACTAAATCTACCCATCTACTTACTCCCATAAAAGGAATATGATGTTACGTAAGAAAAGCACTGTTTTCAGTACATTAGAAAGCTTTCTCGTTCTATCTATTATTCTTTATTTAATGTTTTGAGCGAAGAATCTCCCTCAAAGCGAGAACGAAAGCCGACGTCAGATTTAACTAAGAGCAGTCATTTGTTTTAAATATGTGACATTGTCTCGGTGAATTCGACTTCATGGAGCCTAAAGGCCTTCGCACACTATATCAACTACACACCCACTCGACTCAAGTCTAATTATTTAAATTTAAGCCCTGTGTCATATATTCAAGGTTTAATTAAAAATATATATATTAAAGTATTGTACGCCGAGTGGCCTACGCATCGTACACTACCTAAAGGTCAACCCCGACTCGTTTGTCACACAACGACCACACGTTGTCCACACAACGACTATGCGTTTGCGACTGACGTGTATAGAGCCTCCATTTTCATTGCCCGCTCGTTGACACCGCATTGTCCATTAGTGACCATTGGGTGGATCAACTATTTAGTTGACTACTCATCGTGAGTGTGAGTAGAGTTGCTGCCGCGTTGGCGTGGAGTTGTTATATTGTGCGAAGACCTTAATACCTATTATACTCGTTATGGCTGTTATTTTATGGGTAGTACCATTTATACCCATGTCACCTTTGTCATTACCTCGAGTCAAATCGTCCCCATAGTAGTAAAGAAAATGGTTCGCACCGGACGCATGTGTATCCTAGATACATAATAATGGATTACGTAGATTTATTCCCCGTTTCACCCTTTTCAATCACCTTACCCTTTCAATGACTATTTTTATTACATTGTCGAGTTAGTGAATAAGAAAACTTTGTTTTCTCTGTTCTCGGGGCAATAGTCTGTTCTTAAGCTTTCGGCTTTTTCTAATACTTTAGAACGTTTAATCTTCAAGAAAGAACTTTATTGCGTTGCATACAGAAACCGGATCGCCTGCTGGTAAGCTACTATTATCGTCCTTATGCTAAAAAAATAATTTTCTTAATAGGTCCTTCCAAGATTTGGTTTATGTTATAGGCCACACGTTATATAAATAAAAAGTAACGAGGAATTAAGGGTAGGAGGTTACTTAAAAGTGTGTGTGAAGTTGGCAAAAAACAAATGGTGAAAAAAACCATAGGTACAGAACCCTAGAACTATTCGACGTGCTACTAAAAACTAGAACTCTCATAAAATTGTGAGATGATTAGTTTTGATATGACAAGTTCACACACACTATTTATACAAATATTTCAGATCTTGATTCTTTTAAAAAAAAAAATAAGTTATGCAGAGTGGACTTTGAGAAGGAGGCTTTTTGAAAAGTTCTTGAAGGGTCGGCAAATTTTTATATTAAGACTCTACTACTACCACTACTCATATGAAACTTGGACTAAATTATTTTTTAACCAAGTTTCCTAAACAGGAGCTACAGGTAGTATAGATACCAGGGTCGCGTTTTATAAAGTTACAATTTACAATTTCGCTGTTTGCCTCTCTAACGCACGCACTTATTGGCTAGAAAGAGAGGCAAACAGCGAAATTGTAAATTGTAACTTTATAAAACGCGACCCAGAGGGGGCTATTCTGCCATCCAAAACTTCACCGGCAACCTGGCATCCACTATATATATATTTCATATATATACAGGGTGGTCCAAACCTTGACGTCAAAAAATTTTTTTTAGATTCCTCACGTCATGAGCAATCAGAATATACCCAATGTATATTAGCCGATTTTTTGTAGTTTTCGAGTTATGAATTTTTTTTTTTGAAAAATTCTGGTACATATTAAGAAATTTATAATTTAAAAAAAAACTGTTGGGTTTTTTAACTAGTTTCTTTTTGTAAAAGTATTACAACAAATAAAGCATTTACTGATAAAAAAATTAGCGTCCTCACTTTGATACAAGTAGGATAAAAAAATACCAAATTCAAAATTTTACGCTAAAAACGCATCAAAATAGCATTAATGTACGGAAATAAAAAAAATTAAACATATCCCAAGGATTTTTGGTAATGTAAAGACTGCCCTAGACCTTAAACCTTCGTAAAAGTAAAAAAAAAAGTGATACTTAATAATGAGGATTTTTCGGAGTAGTCGGTCAAATAAATTTAAAAAAAACTTCAAAATTTTTAATTTAAAAATAAAGTGAAATTCGTCTGTTTTGTTGTTCTTATCAATAAACAAAGACAGAAAATACCACGAAAACTCAATTTGTGTAGTTATTCAAGTCATTTTTTTCTACTTTAAAATTTTAATTTTTTTTAAGTTTATTTGACCGACTACTCCGAAAAATTCTCATTATTAAGTATCACTTTTTTTGTGCTTTTACGAAAGTTTAAGGTCTAGGGCAGTCTTTACATTACCAAAAATCCTTGGGATATGTTTTATTTTTTTTATTTACGTACGTTAATGCTATTTTGATGCATTTTTAACGTAATATTTTGAATTTGGTATTTTTTATCCTACTTGTATCAAAGTGAGGACGCTAATTTTTTTGTCAGTAAATGTTTGATTTGTAGTAATACTTTTACAAAAAGAAAATATTAAAAAAACCCAATAGTTTTTTTTATCAATAAATTTCTTCATTCAAGAATTTCTAAAAAAAAATTTTTCAAAAATTCATAACTCGAAAACTACAAAAAATCGGCTAACATACATGGGGTATATTCTGATAGCCCATCACGTAGGAAACCTAAAAAAAAATTTTTGACGTCAAGGTTTGGACCACCCTGTATATATACTAGCGACCCGCCCCGGCTTCGCACGTGTACATACTAAAACCTTCCTCTAGACTAGAATCACTCTATCCATTCGTAAAAGCCATTGCGTGGTTTTAAAGATTTAGACATACCTATACATAGGGATAATAAGGACAGAGAAAGCGAATTTTTTTTAAACTATGTAGTGTGATTTATACAACGAGACGTTAGCAAACAAGCTTACCTACCGTCCGCCTCATGGTAAGAAGCTATTGTAATGTAACCCTTATACGCCGGCAACTCCAGGGGTCGCGTTTTATAAAGTTACATTTTATAATTTCACTGTTTGCCTCTCTAACGCACGCACATATTGGTTAGAAAGAGAGGCAAACAGCAAAATTGTAAATTGTAACTTTATAAAACGCTATCCAGAGGGTTCACATGCGCATTGCCAACCCTTTAAAACCCTATATATTCTTTTTTTCAAGAACCCTTTTGAATACTGTATAAATTCGATCCAACCCGTTTTTAATTCGGTTAATAATACTAATGGAAGTGCACGATATTGGATCGCACGTGGAATGGCGTCGCTGGATAATAACTTAACGCCAGGTGCATTAGTAAGCGCAAGCTCGCGTGATTGACAGTTTTATTTCGGACTCGGATTGAGCTTTCCACTTTACCTTCCTCGCTTAGTTATCTAGCCAGACTCCTAGCTAACCTAATGTTTTTGTCCAGTCTCACATGAGCATATATTATAAAGATATCCCTTCAAAAAAATTGGAATCAGAAAATCTGGCATAGGTACTACCGCCAAAATAGAAATTCGTAAACGAGGATTTTTCTGTTACTCAAACGAAGGCGTCATTAGAGTGAGAGAGACAAATCTTCGAATTTACGAATTTCGTTTTTTGCGGTATGGCCGCTGCTTGACCAGAAATCCAGGTAAGGTTAAGTTAAATCCGCAACACCTACTTTTATAAATAGTTAGACCAGAAAACTAATACAAGCTAGGTTAAAATCATGACAACCACATAACATTATATATAAATATGCTGCTTTATAGACCGGCAAGCTAGATCAGGTTAGGTTAAAACCGCGACCCCCACATAAATAAAATGCTGCCAGAACACCAGGTAACCTTAAAAGTTCTAACTTACCAAGGGTGCGGCTCCACTGAGGCGGAGAGGAGCGGAGATGTGCAAAATTGGCCAATGAGACCGCATGACAGCGTTTCGAATTTTGAATTTGAAGAATATAATTGGTCAATTTTGCACATCTCCGCTCCTCTCCGCCTCAGTTATACTTGACCAATATATTTATCTACCATTTGATTTTGCAAATTTTTTAGTGACTTTCTTTAAGAAAATTTGAAATTTCTGCCTTTTTTCAACAGATAAGTTGGTTGGTTGCACTATAAATACAATGTGCAGCTTCTATTCATATACACGTGTAGGTAGATGTACATATTGTGGCTATGCTATGGACTGTGCCTATAGATAGGCTAGTCATAAAAGT
>JALPQI010025216.1:0-12226 GCA_025490895.1 Thaumatotibia leucotreta
GTCTTCTTTCTCTTGTCTGGAGCAGAATGTCTTCCAACTTTCCGTAATTGCATTCTCGATGTCTGTTTTGTAGGCCGCCTATACCTCCATGTATTCGCCGACAACCAGATTCCTCCTTCCCGGATGTGCGCCCTTTATCCTTCTTCTCAGTCGGCAAACTTCTGCTTTTTTCCTTCCCAGTTCACTTGTCCACCAGGCCATCCTTTTTGTATTCACGTCTTTAGTTACCTCCGGTATTGAGGCTGCAGTGGCTTCTATTACCGCCTCGGTAAAGGTAGCTGCTAGTGCGTCTAACCCGTCCGGTACGTCCATGTTCTTAATCGAGTCCTCTGTAACCCCCTTGTTCACCAGTTTGGTTTTTAGTTCATCTTGGAATTTGTTCCAGTCTGCTTTGTTGGTGTTGAACCTCCAGGTTGTGCGGGAGGTAAGCTGACTTTCGGTGGTGTCTTTTCCGAGGGTGAAGACTATTGGCCTGTGATCTGCAAGTCCAGAACAGTCAGTATCCACTCTCCAGTCACTGACGCGAGTCAAGATCGTAGATGAGGCAGCCGTTATGTCCACTATACTCTCATATAGTTTGCCTCCTCTATATGTATGGAACGTGGGTGTTCCTCCCCTGTTTAGGATGCATGAAACTGCGCAAGCAGGTACGACACGTCCGCCCCCCGACCGTCCTCCGAAATCCGAATGACATCCCCTGTGTGTCATAGTTTTTCTTTTTTAACCATTCTATTTTTTAAATCATAATGCAGCATGGGGTATGTGTCTTGTTCTTTATTCAGCGTGTTATATAAATGCGTTGAGCGTTTCTTATACTGTCTACTAGCAAAAACAGTGTTAGTTTTTGATAGACTTATGACGATATCCCTTCTGCGTTTATTTAAGAGGTTGCGGTCGAAGTTGGTGGTTTTATGTCTTTTGAGAACAGCAGACAAGATATACCATTTTCTTACCGAGAGCAGGTCACACATTTTATATAATTTGTCAGTTGCAACAAACCTCTTAAAGTACAATATTTTAATAAGACTACGCTGAGCTCTTTCTACGTAAATGAAGCGAGTCTTAGCAGCGCCTCCCCATACAGGGAGACAGTAGACTAATATTGACTGGACCAATGAGGTATATATCTCCTTTAGGAGGTATCTGCTGCTGCCTTTCGGACCTGGGACTACTCTCGGATACTTTTGGAGACTTATGTACTACTGTACTACCTACTGTACTCAAACAAGTCTCATCCGGGGGCCGGGGCCCGGGGGGTCGAGGAGAGGCCGACCGAGGGAGAACACAGTCATTAGTCAGTTCGCGTTTTGCGGGTACTTCCCGCGGACCGGGAACTTGATGCCGTTTTGGGCACACTCAGGTGCAATGTAGGTCTAAGCCACGTTGTTACAAGTGTGGGCAAGGTCACACGGGCTTCTCATGTAACATTGAGTAGGATTGTGCATCTTGTTGTCTTTGCTCTGGCCTTCATTTTGCTATTAACAAAACAAGATGTCCAGCCATAAGAACGCCAAAAGAATATAAAACTTTCCATGGCATAGAATGCATTGTCTTATTCAGAGGCATCTAAATTGCATCCTCCGGTCACTAAGCCTTATGCTGATGTTGTTGTAATTTCCCCTCCTGTTTTCCGCACTCAAACAAACAATTCCACCAATTCAAACAATTCAGGCACTTCTCACTCGTACAAAAAGACAGTTTTTCTTAAACCCCGAAGCTTGCCTAAATCCCCAAAAAGATTCAACTCAGCACAACATAATAGTTTAATAAAAGATTATAACATACCATCTCCTACTGTAAATGGTTGTGATTTAACTGAAGTGTCTAAGGAACAAGCCAAGAAAGACCTCATTATAGAACTATTAAAAATGTTAACCCAAAGTAATAGCACTGATTTTGAACCGTCCAACGCTGCTTATATCAAAAGTCTATTTCCTAAAGTCTTCGTCAATAATGGCCAACAATTCCAAGATCCTGCAGTACAATTGTCGCAGCATAAACAATCAAAAGAGTGTTTTTCATTTAATCTTGTGTAATTCATTTAATCAAAAAAGTAGACCCTTTTATTATCACTCTTTCTGAAACATGGCTCAAATCTGGGACATGTTTCAGAATTCCAGGTTATGCCTGCATCCGTGAAGATAGGTCAGACGGGTGTGGTGGTGTAGCCATTCTTGTAAAAAAAGCATTTCATTTTGTATATGTCGGCGGCCGATCGTAAAATCCGCGAACGAAATTCCTAGGCACATCGTGATACGCCGCCAATAGGCTACTTGACTCATATCAAATTTAGTGCAAAAAAATATTATTTTCTGTAGTATTTATTGAAGAGATCAATATTTTTCGATTACGGTGTATTAAAAGTGTTTGATGGGTACATATTTTTTATTGAAAAATTTGTTTTATTTTTTTAATTTCGTACTCTGAAAACGGTGTCGGCCATGATGTGACGTCATAGGATCTTAAACTAACTTCATGTCGAATCTTATACGAGTGAAATTCGCCATGGTCATATAGGCATGTAGCTTTGCTGTGACATTGACATAACATAAGTGACATGTCAAATGTTTGTTTTCGGTTTGAGTGACGTCACACCACAGATAATCTAAGCATTAACATGGCTAGTATCGTTTTCGCGCGGTAACGAAAGTTTAAATTTTGAGTTATAATTTTGCGGTCTTCTAGGTCGTGAAAAAATATATTTATATTTTTTTTCCGTTAATCAGATATTGATTAATAATATAAGACAGACTTTAAAAATGGGTCAAGTAGCCTATTCATGTTTTGGCGTAGTAACATACGCCATATCGTTCAAAGCTCATCGTTTAACGGTTTGCCCAGTGACGTTTAAGCAGATCATGAAATTCCTAGGCATATCATAAAAAGCCGCCATTTCATGATTCGCCAAGTAAAACCCGCCAATGGCGTTTAAGCAAATCATGAAATTCCTAGGCATATCAATGATACGCCGCCATATCGTTAAATACTCACCTTTATACTTAAGTAGGGTGACCAAAATTGAAATGAAAAAAATGCAGAAAATATAAGACGTAGGTACATTCGAGGAAAATGAATGTTTAGCAGTTTAATCGTCCACATAATCTGTTCGTATTATAATTGATGATCAAACGAACTTCTTGAAGTGAAGTTCGATCGAAATTATATGAGTCACTTCATTTGAAGATATAAAATTATATTAACCATGTAGTTTCCCTATTGTACAGGTAGCATCGCACATATTTAAGAGTAACCAATTTGATTAAAACTGTCAAAGCAACTTCCGCCCACTTCCGGCCACCGCTCACAGCCGTGCGGCGGCCATTTCTTTCTTCATTCTTTTTAGAGAAAGTAGTAACCAAAACTTATATCAGGGTACTAGGGCGGGAGGGACCTTGGTTATATCTTCAAATGAAGTGACTCATATAATTCGAAATATAATTGATGATCAAACGAACTTCTTGAAGTGAAGTTCGTTTGATCATCAATTATATTTCGTCACTTCATTTTTCAGATATAAAATTATATTAACCATGTAGATGTTTAGAGATATAAGGTTTGGTGATTTCAAAAAATAAACCAGTGTATATTATGGACCAACTAATATATTTAACACAACCAAGAATACAATTGTTTTCTCTTATAATAGTTATAATTCAATTCACAATCGCCTTATTGTTTTTAATTAATTATACCTATGTTGAGTTATTTGGTAAACAGACAGATCTGGCAAATTCAGAGTGATCTGTTATGGGTCTATTATAGAATTTGGCAAACGTCAGTGAGGATCTGGACCATCCTGCTGTTTTCCTAATAACGTCAACGCTGACGCCGGCCGCGCTCGCGACGGACGTCGCTGCGTGCCGTGCACTGTGTGCACCATACATCACATCCACTCCGCTCGCTGTTAATACTTTTTTAATCCATTTGCTAATGGTCTGAGATGAAGCAGCTTTATAGGGGCGTTTGCAGGTTAAGAAAAGATTATTTATCGTAGCAGTTCCCATATTTTCGCTTATATGTAAGTAATCGTTTAACGTTTTCGCGGGGCAAATAGTGGGGTCTTCCTTGAAGTAGGGAAGAATGAGTACTGGCTGCTCTCTATTAGGCCCAGAAGTTTTAATAATGTCTGTGATAAATATTTGAGCGCCTATGGGTGTAAACTGTATATTATTAACCTTAATTAGCGACAAAGTTTGAACACGGTGGGCCGTACACAATGCTAATAACATAGCCAATTTCTTGGTTAAATTTTCAAAAGGAATGTCTCTATGAGGCGTCCATTGTGAAATATAGTCTAACACTTTTTTAGGGTCCCACGTACTATTGTATTTAGGGGTTGTAGGTTTAAGTCTATACGCACCCTTCAATACCCGTTTTACTAATGGATCACATCCAATGTTGTTAGAGGCTAACAACAGAGCTAACGCAGAGCGGTGAGAATTCATAGTCCCATAAGACGCACCTTTAGCAAATTCCTCCGACAGGAATGTGATTACGAATTTATTAGAAGCTTCAAAGAAATCAATTTCATGAATTAAACAAAAGTTCCACCAAAGCTTGAGCGATGAGTTATATTGACTTATTGTATTGTCAGCGAGCGAAGCCACCATCAGCTTTATAGCGTTAACTGTGTGTCCCTGCCGTGCGTAGGCTTCCCGCAAAGCCTCGCGACACCCAGGGTAAGTTTTCTGAACAGGGGGTGGTGACTCCTGAAAGGAGAATGTACCGAGTCTTTATGTGGTCCAAAATACATTATTTCCGAAGCTAACATACTTTTTAAAAGAGGGTACCATGGCTGTGATGGCCAGTGTGGAAATACTACAATTCCAGTCGCGTTTTCCTCAAATATTTTTTGTACACATTTTAACATCAAAGAGAACGGAGGAAATGCATAAAAATTATAATCCTTCCAATTTACAGTAAAGGCATCAATCATTAGAGCCTCTGGGTCTCTTTTCCAAGATATGTAATTTATACATTTAGCGTTGGTGCGAGACGCAAACAAATCAATTTCCGGTTCTCCTAATTTACTTACTATAGTCTCGTAAATTGTCTGGGAAAGCTCCCACTCTGTGTCGGGATTGATTTTTCTTGATTCTTCGTCAGCTTCAAAATTATCCGTTGTATTTATATATGATGCAAATAACCAGATAGTTCGGGTCTCGCACCACTGCCAAATTTGTCTAGTGAGATTAGTTAAATGTGGGTATTGAATACCACCCATCCTATTGATATAGCTTAACGCAGTTGTATTGTCTACCCTCAACAATATTGCACAGTTAAAACAATTTTGTGCCAAACTTTTTAACCCTAAAAAAATAGCTAATAATTCGAGATAATTTATATGGTAGTTTAGCTCGTCGTCCCTCCAATAACCATTAACACGATCACTGCCACTGACTGCTCCCCAACCGGTGGAGGAAGCGTCAGTGAAAATGATTTTGTTAAAATTTAACGTTCTCATAGGGCTCGTTGTGTTGTGTATGTGTTGAGCCCACCAAGCCAAATCGTTAATAATTGTTTTTGGAGGGATGATTTTTGTTTCATAGTCGTCAGTTTTCTGCAAAAATAAATATTTTTCTCGTTCTAAAATTTTAGTATATAGCCAGCCGTATCGTACGGCTGGACAAGCTGCGACTAGAACACCAATAAGTTGCGCGAATTCACGAATTGTGCATTTCGGCAATGACATAAATTTATGGACTAATTGTGCAATCTTGTATTGTTTATCCGTGGGCAATGACAATGTCAAGTTAGTTGTATTATAAATAAAGCCAAGGAATTTACAAATTTGTTTCGGCTTTAATGAACTTTTTTCAAAATTAACGACAAATCCTAGGCAGTTGAGTAAATTTAGGGTTTCATTAACGTTTTTAAAGCACTCTTCAAAAGAATCACCGACACAAAGAATGTCGTCAAGATATACAACAGATTTAAAGCCGCGCGATCTAAGGAATGCTACAACTTCTCTCATTACTTTACTAAACACTCTAGGGGCTACCGAGAGACCATACGGTAAGGAGGTGAATTCATATGTTAGTAGCTGTGATTCACTATTTTCAAAATGAAAACGTAAATATTTTCTATACGATCTGTGGATAGGTATAAGAAGGTAGGCTTCTTTTAGGTCAATTGTTGCTAAAAAACCGTTTTTGGGAATAAGCTTAGATGCAGTTCTGTAGTCTTCCATCTGGAAATGATCGGTCTTTATAAATTTATTAAGCGGTTTTAGGTTAAGTATGAACCTTTTACTTCCATTTGATTTGGGAGCCAAAAATATTTTTGATATAAATTGGTCCGGTAATGGAAGACATTCTGAAACTGCACCTAAGTTTAAAAGGTTTTTTATAGCGTCAGACATTTCCTGTTTTTCCCGATTCGACCACAACGTATTGCCGGGTACTGCGTTTTGAACGACATCAGTTTCGAAAGGGATACGAAATCCTTCCCGAATCCAGTTCAAAACGAGACTGTTATTAGTAATGTTTTGCCAACAATCGAAGAAGTAATGGATTCTACCCGCATGCGGTACCTGTGTTAACGTCGGGCTGGCGGGGCACGCGCGGTCGCCTTGCCGGACGGCCGCGGCGGCGCCGGCGCGCTCGCGCTCGCGCTCGGCCGGTAGTAAGATGACGTCCTCCTGGCCGCTCCCCGCGTCATCTTGATCAGCGGATAACGGGGAGGCCACGACCAGTTTCCCCGATGCTGGGGAGGACGAGCGCTCGATGTGGACGGATATGCCGGATAAGCCGGCGTCGGCGTCGGATTTGTAGAGGTCTTCTTTATTTGAAGACCTTGCTTTTCGATGGCCTTACAAGCTTTAATTTTTTCGGATAAAGCGCTTCCGAATAAAGTTTCGTCGCGGCTCGCGTCTTGAATTACGTTTAGAAACTGTTTTTCTAAACCCGGCGTGAGTAGCTTGATTCTGGCTTGTGTATTCACATGATGTAGGTCGCTTAAAATACGACAGGCGTCGCTTAAAAAAGTGATTGCCTTTAAATTATTTTCGTTACCACCGTTGATCAAGACGTCCATTGCTCTGTTGATGGCCGTGATGCCCGCGCCCAATTGCTGCTGGTTGAAACTTATTTTCTTGTCCCTAGCTCGAGCTGTTTCTGTAACTGCGGCAGATATCTCGGGATTCAATTTTGGCGACTGTAACAGATTACAGTTTTGAGGAACTAAGTATTCCTTAAGGAGTTTGTCCTTAGCATCTTTTACCATGCCTTTCTTTAACAAAGGCGTCCAAAGTTGTGCTAAGTTTTCGTGTATTTTGTCGCCATACTCAGCATCATCGTCTGTCTTGGCGCCCAGCGCCACTAAGATGTCGGCATTTAGTGGTGATGCGGTTTGATCTGCGTCCGTGACCTTCAAAGGGTCAGCGACTAACGGCTCCGAATGCAATTCAGGCTCAGGGTTTGCTTGGACCTCGGGTTCTTCAGATCCGGCGCCAGTGTGCAAAATGACCTCCGATACATTTCCGGGTGTACCTGCAATACGCAAGTTTGTTAGAAATCTAATTTGTAAAAATGCAATAAGACAGCCTCAATCGGCTTAAAGTATCTGTTTAATTTTTCTTAAAAAATGCAGGTAGTCTGAGAAATGCTCAGGCTCTTTAAGTTTTTAATGCGTTATTCGATCTTTTGCCTTCGTGTTGGTTCACGACCAACCCCCGGGCGAAATCGATGTTCGAAATACGAACGGACTTTCCTTCGTGTTGGTTCACGACCAACCTCCAGGATGATTTGTTCCTTCGTGTTAGTTCTCGACTAACCCCCAGGATTTCTTTATTTTATTTTTTGAATTTTAACGGTAATTTACAATACTTACTGTTTTCTTCCTCGCAATCAGAAGAATCCGATGATGAATAAACAATTCTTCTACGGGGTTCTTCTAGTCTTCGTATTTTATTTCTATAATATTCGATGCGCGCACTACGTTTCGGCATCGTGATAGCCATGTGCTTGCTACCGCGCACAAATAAAGAATGAAGAAAGAAATGGCCGCCGCACGGCTGTGAGCGGTGGCCGGAAGTGGGCGGAAGTTGCTTTGACAGTTTTAATCAAATTGGTTACTCTTAAATATGTGCGATGCTACCTGTACAATAGGGAAACTACATGGTTAATATAATTTTATATCTGAAAAATGAAGTGACGAAATATAATGACAAATTACGTCACATAGGTACTCATGAAGTTTTCTAGTTTTATTTTTTGCCGGGTGAAACGGTAGTTCGATTTTCAAACTATATTTGTTTGGTAATCAAATTGTGACAATGACTGCCAAATGACAAAGATACGTCAAACTCAATAATTATAAAATATTGTTTTGTTTGGATTCTTTCGATATAATATTCGATATATATTAGATGGCGTAGGCGAACTCCAAGAGCAAATGTAGTGGATTATGTTACGATGTTGGAAGAGAATAATAATATGTTTCCCAGTGTGCGAATGTGTATTGACAACAGGAGATGCCTAATTGTTCATTCGAGCAAGATAATACACACGGCTAGAATAACTAATACCTGGTTCGATCGTGTGTCCGTGTCCGGGCCATATTTGTCGAGTCGAGTGTTTAATCGTTTGTCGTCGTTGTTCAAGTATGTTCGTTACATGCGAGTGCGAAAGTGACGCATAGTATGATAAATGGTAAACACGTGACCATCATACATCGTGTTTTTATTGATTTCCGTTAAATTAAAGGGAAGCTTATTTAAGCCGCGTTTATATTTGTCTGTTGTGTTGTGTTGTGACGCATCAGAACGGTATCGGTTTCAACTATTTAATATCGTTGCATTCACATTTATCTGATGCGCTGTGTTGTGACGGCGTGTGTTGTGTCGCGTCACGAGCGATCCCGGTCCGCGTCAGACCGGGTGAGGTACGGGGGGCGGGGGAAGCGACACGGCACAGCAGTGTGAACGCGCCAGTGTCGTGTCGTGACGTGTCAGAGCTGCAAACTGTGCCTTCGACGCTCTAAAATACTGACGAAATTTTTCAGGATCACTCTCAAGCTCCTTAACGAGACAATGAAACTCGCCTTTAGTTTTCCTCTTTTTATTTACTAAATGAATCCAGTACCTCCTTCTCTTTCTTTCTTTTGTAAGAAGCGTAGCCAGCGCCATTAAATGCAATTCATCTTCAAAATCGGAATCTGAATCGGATGATTCTTGAAAGAACATTGCGAACGTGTGAGCTATCCGAGTGCTGAGAACGACCTGATATAAAATTGCGTCAGAATGCGTCATAACACGTCATATAAATGTGAACGGTAGCCATCACGACAGAGAGCATCATAACACAACACGACAGACAAATGTGAACTTAGCTTAAGGTCAAAAATAATCAATTTGTCTAAGAAACTAGTATGTTAACTCTTATTGTTATTGAGTTATTAAAAAAATAAGTTTAATGGCTGAACAAGTGTATTGCAACCTTTATTACATCCTAATGAAACTTATTTTGACATGTGCCGTCAGTCACCTGAGATCTTACTCTTAAGGTTCTCTCACACTTACCATTTCATTTATTATATATGAAAACGAAAAGAAATTTTTTTTTTCGAATCCACTAAAAGCAATATACCAGGTAGCTCCAATAGGCATGATGACTGACAAGTCAAATCAGCATCTTTTTTCGAACTGTCAAAACGATCCCCACTATGGAATAGTATGGAATTTTATATGAAATACTCAAAAGTGACGTCACGTTTGAGTAATGCCAAATGACGTACTCTTTTAAGTTCTTTTCAATTTATTAAATATAAGTTCTGTACAAAAATTACTGCAATCTACGTCTTAGTATAAACCCCTTAGTATAAATACCCGAAAATGACTAATATGGCTGGCTAAATCACCTAATCTTAACCCTATAGAAAATGTATGGGATCGGAATTAATGGAGAACCGAAGCCCTCATCCAACATTGCAATCAATCATGGGAAGATATCTCCCTGGGATGGACCTCTGCACTGAGCTAGTAACTTCTTCTACACTCTTTTTTAAAACATGATTTATTTACTAATAAATATAAATAAATATAAATAGTTTTTTATTTCATTTCCTCGTGTAACTTATTAGATGAAGGGATTGTTTCATAATCGTCAGGTAAGGTTGTCTGTTAGATAAATATAACACTTTCTTTATGTTCATGCATGTGAAAGAAAAAGTGCACGTTGTATGACACATTTTTTATCTGACTATTGTGAAAGTGAGAAACATGCCAAACATTCTTCTTTAAGGGCTGATTTTTCAATCCTCAGTTGAAAGTATCCATTAGTTAAAATTATTACCATTCTTATCTATGGTTATCAGTCAAAAAAGGATAGAGCTAACATTTATTTGACAGATACTGTTACCTGCGGCCCTACCGCGAAAAACGAAATTCGTAAATTTCGAGGATTTGTCTCTCTCACTCTAATGACGCCTTCGTTTGAGTGACAGAGAAAAATCCTCGAAATTTACGAATTTCGGTTTTCGCAGTAGTAGGCCTGGGTAATGAAAAATCAGTGTCCTTAGTCGTGTTCGTGCGTTCGAGTAACAAAATGTCAAAAAACGACATACACGGAATTAAGTATCCTATTGCTGTCAACTTCAATACTTGTCACTGACGTTAATGCCAAAGACAGACAAAGATAGAAATATGCTGTTTTCTTCTATTTGACGATTATAGACATGTCTTGGTTCGTTATTAGTCGCTTGCAGTCGGAAAATGTAGCACGACTAATTTCAGAATTATGGCAACCTGCTAAACATTCATTTTCCTCGACTGTACAATATTCAATTAAATACTATGTATTTAACAAATAAAATTAAACGAGACTTTTATTGTAACCTACTTAGAACAAATATTAAATTACCTAATTGAAAAGGTTCAATGAAATAACACTTATCTTATAATAATAGTGGGAACAAATATTTAGAATTATTCTAGTCTTAATGTTTCAATCCTTTAGTTTAGTTCTCAATAATTTAAAAATGGCACATACAATCACAGCCATGTCATAGGTAACAAGTCTATTATAAACAGCATTTTTCATAAGTCGGCCTTTCTACTTTTACGTGACCAGTGAGATATTGGCAGAAAAAAGTGTGATATTAGGTACCTATTATTATATTAAGTATGATTTCATACAAATCGGGTGACAATCGAGGACCACTGAGTTACCGTGATTATTCATATTGACTGTGATTAATTATTACAAAAAGGTATCGGAATTGATAGCCTAATTAAGCCTCATTCTAAACCATAAAAGAGAAAATGGAAGTAATGTGCCAGTATTATAATTTATAAAATATGAATTTTACGAAAAAGTTACGAGTATTCATGTACAGTCGCCATCAGATATATCGGAGCTGCCGAGGTGGTCAAAAATATCTGAACATGCACTCTAACGTGCTATAGAGGCGTGTTCAGATATTTTTGACCACCCGGGCCGCTCCGATATCTTTGACGGCGACTGTACCTACACGTAAAAGTAGAATAGGCCAAATATCTCAAAATATTTGCAAAATCGTAGTAATTCTAAAAATAAACATTTTGTTTTATCACAAAATAACAAACTTAATTAAATAAAGTAGTTTAGTTTTAAAATAATCTAAAAATGGCACATACAATCACGTCTTATCATGGGAACATGTTTAAAAAGAGCACTTTTTCTAAATATGTATCTCTAAATATTGACACAATCATCGAAATTCAAAAAATAAACAAAATATAAATCACAAAATAACAAACTTAAATAAATCACTTGTTGATACACGATAAACTTTGGTGACACTTTTAAGTGCAGATAACTTTGTTCTTGTAACATGCACATCTTTTGGTACGGCATTGATTCTTGGCAGGTTTACAGGAGCATTTTTGAAACCCTTGACCACCAAACATGGACTGACAAGTAACTGCATGGCGCAATGATATGAGTGATTCAGAAATCACACCTTTGTAATCGTTTGCTGAAATTTGTAGCTCCTGCCTAGGGAACCAATTTTTTATGGTTCCAAATGTAGTTCCAACTTTGAACACACCATTTCTGATGTCTAGAACTTTTCCTGCAATATTCTTGATGTCAAGTGGTCCACGGTCAAGTTTGGGAACGTTCAAAAATACGCTGTTACCGATTTCTAATAACGGAAGTTTTTTGATGGTTTGATCAATCATTTTTTCCGCAGCTCTCTTGGTACCTTTATGAGCTTGTTCTCTTTCCTTTGCAATATCTTGTTCATT
>JALPQI010025217.1:0-11821 GCA_025490895.1 Thaumatotibia leucotreta
ATTGATGACGCCAGCTAACTTAGCAAGCCGCTAAGCTAAGTTAGGAGACGTTTATGATTAAGAGGGTTTGAGTCTCAAGGCGTGTATGAGAGTAGAGTAGTAAATTAAACAAAATTTCAATATAAATATGGTAAATGTTGATATTATTTTCTGTACTCTCGTAACCCTCGTGTTATTCTGGAAAAGTCGCTAACATGGCGCCGAGGATAGGCTTTTAGGGATGGCAAACAGCACACAGTGCTGGCGGACATTGAAAAAGATAAGCTGGTTGGAAGAAAAATTCATATGAGAATAGGTTAAGAAGAATACGAGAAATAAAATAAGTAAAAAAGTTTTAAGTTAAACGGTTTTTATTGCACCAAAAACTAGAAAATAAATGTTTTTTATAACTAACCGTAGATGCTACTTTCTGTAGATTACTCACGTGAAACTAATATCACTGTAGTCTTCCCAAGTCGGATGCTGAAAGCCACGTTTAGCCTCTATGTCAGTGGATTAAGCGTTACCTAATCGGAAACTTTTACCAAACTGAAATAAAAACGTGGGGCGTACTCAATTGTGATTAAGTCACTATAGTTATTTAAGAACACACATAGACATCAAGACAGCAATAGTGTAATAAGTTTTGTCCTAGCCTTTATAAAAGCTATTTATCTCTGTAGAAGTGATGGAACAGATGGATGATTTAATGCAAAATTAAAGCAGCAATTACATATTTTGAACTTGTATGTTTCTTTATTATTATAAAGAAGAACGCCCCACGTTTTTATTTTAGTTTGGTAATAGTTTCCGATTAGGTAACGCTTAATCCACTGACATAGAGACTAAACGTGGCTTTCAGCATCCGACTTGGGAAGACTACAGTGATAATAGTTTCACGTGAGTAATCTACAGAAAGTAGCATCTACGGTTAGTTATAAAAAACATTTATTTTCTAGTTTTTGGTGAAATAAAAACCGTTTAACTTAAAACTTTTTTACTTATTTTATTTTCAAGTTTTTAGTGCAATTGTTAAGTTAATTTCCGATACTAGGTATACCTACTTATTCTAGATCAAAGATGTTGTTTGTAATATTTAATACAATTATGCATGCTAAGTAGCGTTTATACTCTTGCGCTTTCATCACGAATCACGACACATATGTAAACATAATGGACATTATTTTATGTGTACCCAACGGGAGGCAAATCCCTGCTAAATAGATATTTTTAAAAATCCGACACTAAAAAAATATTATTAAATATCTCGATCGACAAATGAAAACCAAAGGCTGGGCGTGGTTAATGTAAGCTTGAATGCCCGAAGTGTCTCAAATGGACGTGTTATTCATACAATAAGTACCTTAGATACCTGACAGTAAGGAATATATATCAATCAATTTGGTTCATTGAAAAAATCAAGATAATTTTTTTATATTGTACACATTATACAAGTCGAATTTCGAGACTATAAAATATATACTCATTCTCTCAGCGACCAACCGGAGGACCGCAGGTCCGACGGAAAGTCCGATGCGAACCGAGGGCCATAAGGGTCAATCCATGCAATCTATCAGCCGGAGGGCCATTGGCCCGACGGCACTATGGCACGCACTACGTGAATCCGAAAGATTTACACTCTCTGTCTATCAACTGGAGGACCGCAGGTCCGAGTGCACGTCCTACGCAAAGCACCTGCGCTGTCAGCCTATCAACCGGAGGGCCGCAGGCCCGACGGCTCGCCCTATGCGGTTCACTCACGTTATCACTCTATCAGCTGGAGGGCCGCAGGCCCGACAGCTCTCCCTACGCAATCCACTCACGCTGTCACTCTATCAGCTGGAGGGCCGCAGGTCCGACGGCTCGTCCTACGCGATCCACTCACGCTGCCACTGTATCAGCTGGAGGGCCGCAGGTCCGACAGCTCACCCTACGAGCTCCACTAACGCTGTCACTCTATCAGCTGGAGGGCCGCAGGCCCGACGGCTCTCCCTACGCGATCCACACACGCAGTCACTCTATCAGCTGCAGGGCCGCAGGCCCGACGGCTCGCCCTACGCAATCCACTCACACTGTCAGTCTATCAGCCGTGACCCTAATGAGTCTATCAGCCGGAGGGCGGCAGTAACATACGGTACTAAACCGTGGTCGCTTACAATGGGCCTCATAAGAAGGCTGAAATTCACCCAAAGGGCAATGGAGAGGCCTATGCTAAGAGTCTCTCTGCGAGATCGGATTAAAAATGAGACTATCCGCAGCAGAATCAAAGTAACCGATATAGCTCTTCGAATCGCTAAACTGAAGTGGGCGGGGCTCGAGCGCGTGGAACTGATGGCCGTTGGGGCGGTAAGGTTCTCGAGTGGCGGTCGGCCCCCTGCAAGGTGGACTCATGACCTGGTGAAGGTTGCTGGATGCGGGTGTTACAGGGCCGGTCCTTATGGCAATCTTTGGGGGAGGCCTATATTCACCAGTGAACGTCTTTCGGCTGATATGATGATGATAATTAAATTCGTTTGTTTCTACCAAATACCTAAAGCAGTACTTAAAAATCTACATATCGCTAAACCTAGCGGTTGTGGCAGGCAGTAACACTGGGTAGAGGTGTGCGCCACGCCGGCGCGGCGGCGCCGCGCCGCGGAACCCACGCCGCCGCCGCCGCCGAGGTTTTCAAAATTCACGCCGCGACAAAAAATTTGCGGAATAAAATCATTTAAATTACGCGCCACACTGATCAAATTAACATTAAACAACAATATGCTTGCGAATATCAACAAGCGGTTCGCTCTGACCGAAAAGATTGTATGCGCAGCACTTCTGGATTGCAGATTTTCAGGCCTGAAGGAGGTTTATACGTACCTACGAAAAAAACTCACTACTCGGGCAGAATTGTTCCCAATTGTAGGTACCTTTTACAGGATTCCAATTCTATGTCTACCCATATTACGGTTTCCCATGTCTACAGATTTTCAATATTACTGATTCCGAACTCTAAAGTACAGATTACCATGCCTACAAATTCTTATGTCGACAGATTCTATATTCTCTAGATTTCACATCTACTGATTCCCAACCCAACTGTAATGCTTTTTTCAACACACTTGCTCGTAAGTCGTAATTTAGGTCTTATTGAACCGCTTTTAGGCTTATAATCCTAGGTATTATTAGGTTTGTTTTTTTTTCATTATATTATATTCTTCACATAGTCGATCCCACAGTGTCTGAAGACAAGTCTTCAATGAGTGCGTCCTACCCGTCATGACGTACGGAGTCGAAACGTGGACACTGACGGCACGGCTGGTCCACAAGTTCAAGATCGCTCTGCGAGCTATGGGAAGGGCTATTTATGCTCGGCGTCTCTTTGCGAGATCGAATCAGAAATGAGGTTATCCGGCAGAGAACCAAAGTGTTCGACATAACCCATCGTATTAGCAAGCTGAAGTGGCAGTGGGCTGGCCATATCAGCCGTAGAACCTACAACTGTTGGGGTAAACGAGTTCTTAGTGGAGACCGGGTCTCGGCAAGCCTAGTGTAGGACACCCTCAGGCAAGGCGAGCAACGATTTGCGCAAGATGGCTGTCAAGACTGTCAAGAGCTGGATGCGAGCAGCCAAAGATCAAAAACGGTGGCGTGAAATTGGGGAGGCCTCTGTCCAGCAGTGGACTGCGATAGGCTCATGATGAAGATGGATGTTTTTTCATTATCTACGTTAGGCCACCATAGAAGGTTTACTAATAAGTGTCTGCCATAACGTCAAACAAAGCAAAACATACCGACATGCGCTATGCAAAAATAGAAATAATATGACAACAAGAACATTTTTTCGTGTGTATTATACACCGATGTTTGATCAGCAGTGTGGGTGATGATGGTACTATAAAGAGGTTGTAAAGCTGGGTATCTGTAGTATTTGAAATCTGCAGTACCTATTGGGAATTCGTAGTATTGGGAACCTATAGTGTTGGGTATTGTAGCATTCGAAATCCGTTTTATTGGGAATGTGTATAATCGGGAATGCATAGTATTGACAATATCTGTATTAACTCTTATCTGTAGTATTAGGAATCTGTACAATTGGGAAAGTGTAGTATTGGGAATCTGTAGATGTGTAAACAAAATGTCACAACTCGAGCCAGTGCGAGTTAATAAAATAAATTTCGTACACGATAATTATGACAATTGCAGCATAAAATGCAATCTATAACTTTGTTTAGAGTTTATTTTTTAATAATAAACTTGTCCTAAACTATATCTCTTTTTTTAATACTTTCTTATCCGTACGAACGTTCAGGGTCGCGTATTATAAAGTTACATTTTACAATTTCGCAGTTTGTCTGTCTAACGCACGCACATATTGGCTAGAAAGAGAGGCAAACAGCAAAATCGTAAATTGTAACTTTATAAAACGCGATCCAGGTGAACAATGTGGCCTTGACGCCGGCGTGGCTACGCCACGCCGGCAAAAATTTGCGGCGCGCCGCCGCCGGCGATATCTATGCCGGCGCACACCTCTACACTGGAGTATCAGATTTGAGGAGTTGGACGTTAGTGTTAAATTCGCTTGTTTCTAGTTAATATCTAAAGAACTTCTTTAAAATCAAGATATCGATTAAAGATAAACCTTGCGGTTATTGTAGGCAGTACTGCAGCATCAAGAGTGAGGAGTTGGAAGTCAAGATCAGGCTATTAGTATTTGATTATGCCAAAAATGCTATACTTTCATTTTCACGTGTCTAACACTCTCGGTTAAGGTAAGCAGTACGTCTGCAGCATCAGGCTTTGAGGATACAAGGATACAAATATTATAATATTGCATTGTCATGGGGACTTGATAAGTGTTCCAAATTTTATTGATTTCGGTGCAGTAGAAGTGGTCAAAAAATCGATCACAAAATTTGAAGCATCGACGACAGTTGATACGCGGTGAAGTTGATAAAAACCGTTTATAAAGAAAAACATTGAGGATAATAGAACATAGGGGAGGGACGATGTTTGGTCACCTTACACTGCTTTACAATACAATACAAATCGTCCATTAAATACAAAAGCGACACAAGTCAAAAATTTACTTTTTACAGGGGAGCTGTTTAAAGATTTTGTATTCGTTTTTTGTTCACAAAATTTTTTTACAGCATTAATATTATATGTGTTATATATCAGTTTGTAGGCATTTCAATCCTCTTTTGATGTGTTTAGTTATTAGAAAGTAATATGTGCTGTGAAAACTTTTATGAACGTATACGTCCGTTTTGCATAAAAAAATAACATGTACTCTGATATTTTTTTATCAATCAATGGCCACAAATACAAAAAAAAATATCATTTATTTCATTTAAAACATACATAAAATCATGTCTTAAACACAGAAATACTGTTTTTTAACAAAACTGAACCAATCAAAACTTTTTCTTGCTTACATATTGTCAGAACATGTTTATAACTACCGAAAACCATGGTTACTTTGATTAATTTAGAAACTTTGGTTACATATTTTGATGAATTTAACGGACGTACTAATTTAAAATTCAGATTTAATTATCGAATTTCTTCAAAATCAACCTGCTGTATAAAAAAAAGTGGTACCTTTAGTTAATAAATGTAAAATAAATACAACGCGATCAAAGTCAAATTGTTGAGAAAGGAATTACTTTGATACCACTTATTTTTTACTACAAACCGAAACTAGCCCACCTAAAAGCCCGAAATAATAAAAATCGGTTAAGTACATTTTTAGTGATTCGATTTTTCTTTGTGTATTGTTTTTGTGGGGTGGTTACTGTGATCCCATACTAAATGATCCAAGTTGATATGTTTTGACGGTTTACTAGGTTTTTCATTAGAATTGATGAAAGAACTTAACTTTTGCCGATTCAAAATTCTTTCCTAATAATCTACTTATGATTAGTAATATACCTGTACAATAATTACTGCAGCCTATATTTTAGTAATTATTTATTCGTGTATGACGCCGTGCATAATGTGTAATAATTAATTTTAAATACAGTCATCATCCCTAATGTTGGCATTGCCAAAATTGAAAAAATAAATACTAATAAGTTTTTAGATTTGTTAAAACATACAACGGGGTTAGATCAATGTTTGTTTTACTTGTATTGTATACAAATAATATGTAGGAAAGTATGACAAATACTTAATAATCCGAAGTTTATGCCATTATTGTTTCTTCGTAGTCGCGATTATAGCTAGGTCCACAAATTTCACATTAATTTCTTCCACACAATCTCTAATATACCTACTTTTAAGTAAACACAAACATTAAAAATGTATTGTATGTTTTAAGATTTCATGCAAAAGAAACACAATTACGGAATCACAATCTGGCACATCGATTTTAATATTATGCCGAATTAAAAACGGTTGTAAATGCAACAATGTTTTTTGAAACGTACTATTTAATTGAAGTGTAAATTTCAGAATCCTAACTGCCATATTTCGTATTGCGGCTCCTTTGTTTATAAATAAATCTAAACCATACATATTTATTTTATTCAAAACAGCAGCATGTACAAATATGGCTCCTGTGATTGATGCATTCGAATATATTTTTAATTCAAAAAGGTTGCAATTCCAAATACGGCAGTTTCGATTTATGAAAAATCCAATTTAAGAGGATATTTTAAAATTAAAACTGCCACATTCCGTTTTGCGACTCCTTTTTATATAAAGAAACATAATATTTACGTATTTATTTTATTCAAAACGGTCACATCTACAAATATGGCACATTTGCTTATATATTTCTTAACGTAATCACTTCTTTTTTCGTTTTATGGCACTTTTTCACAAAAATGTCGTGCGTTTTGGTTGACGATCGAGTCGCAACTGACAAAATGGCGGTTTAGCACTGAAGTTAGTCTCGAAAGAGTGATAGTGCAAAAAGGGCACCTGCATAATTTTGATACTTTCTAACGTCAAATCGACAGGTGTCTTAGTGCCACGTAAAATGTAAGTGTTAATAATGTCGTTTTTGCCATAAAACAATTTTTCGTGGTTTTTGAGTTGTGTCGCTTTTGTATTTAATGGACGAAATACTCTTTATTGCACACCTCAATAAATGAAAACAATTACAAAAAAAAGTAGCGACTTAACTAGAGGTAGACAACAGGCGGTCTTATCGCTAAGAAGCGATCTCTTCCAGACAACCTTTAGGTACTCTCCTTACCTAACCTTAACCTCCTCCTTACTTTAACCTTTAGGTAGGGGAAGGCTTTACTCTTTCGTAAGTGCCTAAGATCCATTGAAAGAAATATTGAGGTCATTCAGTCAGCAGTCCAAGATATAGTCAAATGGAGAGCGCTAACGATAAGTTTTAACTAAAAAAAACTCTTAAATTTCAAAGTGACGAAACAGGATATACCTGGAGAGTCATATAGAGGAGCGTAGTGAACGTCGAAGCCCGCGAGTGCTGGCGCCGGTGGCGGAGCGGGCGGCGCCGGCGGTGACCACCACACGCGCAACGCTCCGGCTTCTGCTGCGCATCGTACACCACCTACCGCTTCGAGAGGCACTGTCAAAACATAACAAGTTATATTTTGTTATGTTTTGGAGGAACGCTCGTCGGGAATCGAGGTTTTCATGTTCATTCACCCCATTTCCCGTTATTGGAGCTGCAGATTAATGTCCCGGCTACGTTTCTCCATAACTTCCTTCTAGCCTAATTCTTTTCTTGCAGAACAGACATCCCTTCAGGTCGACGTCCCTGAGTTTTTTCACCTAAAAAGTTATGGATAATCGGAGAAAATGATGTTCTCGATATGTCTACGAGTATAGCCTCTGCGGAGTATGGTGGAAAAGAGATCTATCTGATTTTATGAATTTGCGGCTGTTAATTGTATCCCGCGTTCAAAGTACATACAGGACCACTGCCTTAATCATGGGTGTCATTGTTCTATAGGACTTATCGGTAAAATTTAACCGTTATTTCAACTAAGTATGTACTGTATCTGTGTCCAAATTCGTAAAGATTGTCAATAAAAACATAAACTTATTTTGAAGAGACTAGTGGTGAAAGGATAGGGAGTAGATTTCGTGATTATTACCTGGCAATCAATCCGCTAAAATCCAGTATAGTAATCTGAAGTAGTAGCTTAATCTTCATATTGACTACGAAGAATAAAGGTATTTCAATACCTATCTATCTCAACCTTTACTATGCCTACTGACCTCCATCAGCGGTTGAAGCATACACTGGTGGAGCGGGCGGGCCGGCCCCGGCGCGATTGTAAGCTCGTAGAGAAACGGCGTAGCGAGCAAATCTATGCAACCCGCGTAGCGTCAGCTCAGCGCGCGCCCAGCCTGCCACCGCCGCACTACCTGTTCGGATTGCGGTGATTCATAAGCAGGGGCATAATTAAAAAACTTGTTCTTTCAATATTATGGAATGCCTCCACATAATATGACAGGCTGACAGCCATATACCTAGTCTTTGATGAGTTTGTTAGAAAGTTTATATGAGTAGGTACCCGTGGTATGTTTTTAGTATTCATACCTGAACGCGCTGCTGCTTCTTCACCCTCTGCCTCTTCATCATCATCAGCTCCGGATAGCGCTCGCCACGTCACCACGTATCCTACAAGCTCGCCATTCCACGAATCTCGCGATGGTGCCTTCCAGGATAAAACAATCAAACAAATTAGCAGTTTGAACGCTTTAAGCGTCTAGAAGTTGTTGTTGATATAAAACTTACCGCCCAAGAAACCAGTAGTTCACCTGGTGCGACCGCTCGCACTCTCACATCTTGGGGAGCACTTGATGGAGCTGCACATAAAATATGTCAAATTACAGTGACACAACCCTTCTAAGTATTTCCAGATAATTTTATCAAAACACTTATAACTGAGACTCACCTTCTTCGAGTGTAGTGAATAGGAGAGGTGCGGAGGGTGGGGAAGCACCAACATGATTAGCGGCAATCGCACGCAACGAATAGGCTGCTGCCGGCCGCAGCCCAGGTAGTATTGCAGACAATGCGCCAGCAGGTATCTCCGCATCAAGTGACGGTGTTTCTAGCGTAAGATTGACAGCTAAAGCTGCTGAACCGGGCGGCAGATTCAGAGGAGTGTACAGTGCTGTATAGTGAGCGTCAGTGGAGCTCGCATCCCACACTAATCGGACCCAACGTGCGCCCACGCCACCAAGCCTCAGGCCAGCTGGCGCTGCAGGGGGTTCTGTTTAACAATAAAAAAAACGAATATTGACACAAATTCTTTGAAACTAAGATCAGGGGATGAGGTAAATTTTAGTATACCTTCGACATGCAGAAAGACAAGCATTTCAGCTCGACCGTAATGATTGGCGGCTAGGCATCGGTATTCGCCAGCGTCGGCACCTTCTGCGGCTCTCAATCTGAGCTCTGACCGCAACGCCTCTCCAGCACCACCCGCACCGCTTTCTGATATCGACCACCTGCAAATCATAAACACGTGGTAACACAATTTAAGTCATGATATGACTGCTAGAATGTGTTAGTAGAAAACATACCGAAAAGAATCAAGATCTAAACGGCGGCCAAGCCTTGTCCACGTGAGGCTAAGAGGCGCATCGCCCCGTGCACGGCACCAGAGAACAGCTTCGCGGCCTCGCACTGCTGATACATTTCGAGGCTCGGTAGCCTCGAAGTGCGCTGGTTCTGGAGATCATATGGTTCATTAGTATATCGTCATTTTGTTACCTTAGGGGCTAGTATTATTATATAATACGGACCATGGACGGTAATGTTAACGTGTTTGAGCAAAGGAGCACCGACTCCATTATCGGCTTTACAACGATATCTTCCCTGATGGCGTCTAGCAGCAGCTGTAGCTGAAAGTGTGCCGCCTCGTGCAGCCGCGCCTCCTGTGTCACCCCATTCTCCACCGGTCACTTCTTCCCACTGCTCCTCATTTTCCAGACCAGTTGGAGATTCACCTAAAATATGCAAATGCTTAACCAAATTTTCATAATAAGTAAAGAGATGTAACTATAATGTATTCGTCTTACCAACTTTTCTGTACCAAGTCACGACCGGCGCTGGGTGACCTCTGGCAGCGCACTCTATCAACAAAGGGGCTCCTAGTAAGACTGCAGCATCGGATGGCTCCGTCGTCCATGAAGGAGCCACTGCAAATTGAATATCCCTTAGAAGCGAATGTAAAAAAACTGCAAGATAAATAGAACGTGCTAACACTGCTAACAACAAAGTCTGCATTGTATTCCAGAATTAGGGTCTCACCAAACTAGTCCGCGCCGTTTCGGCTAATCGCGTACGGAAAAAGCTTTATGTCAACGCAATAAGAGCGAGGACATCGTAAATCGGCTCGGCCCACGCGAAACGACGTGTTTCGACGGGAAAACGGCGTTTTGCCGTAAAGCTGTTCGCATTCGTACGACCCCGTTGGCAGCCTAACGCACACGTTCGCATTCCTAAATCTCCTAATACCGCCGTACGCTGCCGGAAAGAGTTGAACGGCTCCGATCACGGCCAAGTACCTACGATAAGGACCGGTCAGAGCTGGCGGAAGCCGTTCAGCGTCTTCGACGGCCGAACATAGCTGACGACGGCCGAAAAGAGCCGATGACGGCCGAAGTAGCTACTGATGCATTTGTATTTATTCATTTGAATTATTACCCACATTAAAATCTGCAATAGATCTGACAACACGAAGTAATACTGTCGTAATCATACACGTCTGTTCAATTTCAAACTAGTTACTAACAACTAGTCTCCAAAAATGAGATTTACGATTGCCGATCACCCGCTGTCCTATCTATCTGTTCGTCGGACTCAGCGGCTGTACGCGTGCTGTCTGACGTCTCGACGGCAGGACGGAGCACGGGAGAGCCGATCGCCGCTTTACAACTGTTACGGTAGCAAATCGCAGCCGATCGAGCGTTTCTACGGCCGTACGCCGCCGTCCGCGGTTGAACGCAGGTGTTCAACCGCGGAGACGGTCGATCGGCTAAATGCGAATAGTGTGGTGTAAAACACTCGGCGAAAGCCGACTCCGCGTCGATTGGTTTGGTGAGACCCTTATATGACGTAAATAGTATACCTTTGACACTGAGCGTTGCACTATAGTTGGCACTGGCAGCATGATTGGCAACACGGCAGGTATAAACGCCGGAGTGCCGCGCAGCCAATGCGGGAAACACGAGCAGGGAGAACTCGCCAAGACTCTTTTCTTGGACCTGCAGAGCCGCAGGCAAAGGCGCACCATCCTTCAACCAGGAGAAGTATAGCGGTTTGTCCCCAGACGATACACCGCATAGGGCTTGCGCGCTGCTGCCTTCCGTTAATTCCGCCGAAAACATAAACGGCGAGATCTTTGGTGGATCTGCAAGAAAGCGACTTTTCATCATCATAGCGTTTAAAGGAACACGAGATATTCGATAACTTCGTTCAAGTACATCCTTTCTAAAAAAGTTAATAAACACAAATCTCTGAGCAAGTGCCGTTTTGTTTCTGATATTGAGACCACTGTTGAAGTAATATTCAGTGGCGGGTTGGAGCTACGCCTATAGAATTCATAAAATAGCGTTTTACGAGGTAAGAGAGGTATATTTATGAACGTTTTCAAATATAAAATAGGGAGTTTTGTAACTTTGATAAGTCGATTACATTACACAAAAATCACTAAATATCAACAAAAATAATTAGCAAATGTTAATTTTGTATTCTTCACCTATACTTACTTCGTACTTGTATTTCTATCTCCCGCCTAGCCACCTGCCCATCGGGTGCGGTCACACTGCAAGCGTATGCCGCCTGGTCGGCGGGAAGCGCAGGCCGCAGACGTAACGCCGCGCTCCGCGCCGATACGCGACCGGCACCGCCTATGCGCTCGCC
>JALPQI010025218.1:0-15757 GCA_025490895.1 Thaumatotibia leucotreta
GTCGCATGCTAAAAGCCATGTTTAGTCTAATATATCAGCAGAAGACTAAGCGTTAATCGGAAACTTTTACCAAACTAATATAAAAACGTGGGGTGTACGCAATTGTGATTAGGTAGGTACCTATAAACCACTCCAGTTATTATTTATTTAATTTAAAAGTGTACAGTCCGCCAGGCATATAGGTTTTATCGAATATCGTAGTGTTTCGCAACTGATGCAAAAGTCTCATTAGCGTAGCACCGTGTGCGCAAACGAGTAGCATACCGGTAGGCGACCATGGTTTGTGTCTCAGTCGCGTAGCATTTGAATAGCCTCGTGAGAGACGGGCCTAAGAGTGACAGAGACAGCCCGAAATTTTCGATCTACGAAGTTCGCAGCAGGCACAGTAGGTACCCTACTGACTGGGAAATGTGCCATTGTGGTTGTTAATCTACTGCTGCGACTGAGTTTTGTACACAATGCTGTCTTGCAAATTGTTTTACTGCTATGAAATATTGCTATGGCTTATAAAACTGTTGAATCAGTTCCCGTAGAAGTTAAAGCTATTTAGCTTTATTAGCTTAGTATACTTTGTTAGTGATGTTGCAAAGTTATATTGGTCAATTACTTTTTTGTTGCTATTCTGTCAGGTCATCCAGTGGACAAAAGCATAGGTTGCTCGAAAAAAAATTATTATGACTCTGAAAATGCCACGTAAAAAAAAGTGCATTCATCCTTAAGCTAGGCGTCCACAGGCCCGAATCGTACGCATTAGACGCATCGCATTTAGTATTCTTTGTACAGAAAGTCATACAAGTGCGTCCACTGTTCCGCACCGTACGTAACATCGTAATATCGCAAGCGATTGTTATTGGTAGCCCTTACTACATAAATAAGCTCTCGGACATGACGGTTCCAGACATTTATTTTGGTGATACTTCTATTCCTTTCTCTTCGACTGTACGAAATTTGGGTATTATCATGGACCAGATGCTTTCTTAGACAACCCATGTAGCGGATATTAGCCGAAAGGTGTTTGCGTCACTTCACTCTTTGAGACGCCTACAAAATTGTCTCCCACTTCAAACTAAAATTACCCTAGCGCAGTCTCTCTTGCTTCCTCTTCTGGACTATAGAAATATTGCTTTTCTAGATCTTAGGGAGGAGCTGCTGGATAAACTCGAGCGTCTAAAAAATGTATGCATTAGATACATTTTTGGCTTGCGAAAATATGATAATGTTTCTCAGTTTCGTTCTCAGCTCGGCTGGCTTCCGATCCGTCGTCGCAGAGACGTACATATCCTGTCTTTACTTTTTAACGTACTTTTTAATCCTTCTTCGCCTCCTTACCTTTCCGAAGGATTTGTTTATTTAGCTGACGGTAGTAATCACCGCTTGCGTTCGAGTTCTAACCTTTCTCTTGCTTTACCGTGTAATAGGTCGCGTACTTACTCCAGATCTTTTTTGGTGCGTGCTGTGAAATTGTGGAATGGGCTTCCATTGTCCATCAGACAATCCCAGTCTGTTGCGTCATTCAAGAACAATCTGAAAAAGTTGTGGCCTCCGATATTTTGTGAATTCGTTGGGTATTTTTTTTTTTTTTTTTATAGATGTGTAGTATATGTACGTATATTTATTGTATATTTTAACTATATGTGTATTTTATGTACGAAGTTAGCTTAGTAAGTATTTAATTGTTATTTGGTACTCTAATACATTCACCACAGTACACGTGTATGTTTGTCTATCTTTTGCTTCCTATACGTAACTCCTTTGCTCAAAGGTTAACTGGAAGAGATCCCTAACAGGGATAAGTTCGCCTTTGTACCTGTCAAATTTACTGTTAAAATGTGTATTTTTACGTGTGTTTTGTGTACAATAAAGAATTTACATACATACATACATAATATCAGTGGCAGCGATGCGATGCGTCCGATGCGTACGATACAAACATGTGGACGCCTGGCTTTACTTATCTTATCATGTAAACAAACAAAACGTCAACGATGATCACAGACAATCACTAGTAATTTATAAATAACGATATAATGAAATGTGAGCGATAATGTCACTACTTACGTAAAAAGAGGATTATCGATTTTGCACCATCTGTCAGGAAGACAATTAATTAGTACAATATTATATCAAAAACTATGGTTGTTTAAATATTTCAATCTTGGTAAATTACTGCAATTTATTTTTATTGCATTTTTCCCAAGTTGTAGGTACTTTAAGTATTAATATCGATATATTGACATGCCAACATTACGGTACATAAACAATCTAGACATCGCAATGTCAGATGTTTTTACAGTTATCCGACCGTAACAACATTTATTGACGAATATCTTTACAGAAATGATGTTTTTCAGTGTTTTTTGAGTGATTATAATACTTCGTGAGTATTTTTAAGTATGCAACAACATTTGAACATTTCTGTAATTGCAGAGAAAATTGCGATAATGCTTTCAAAAAGTGTTTGTTTACATGATTGATAAGACAAGTAAGGATGAATGCAATTTAAGTATGTATTTAAATGCTAAGTATTAAACAGTAAATTTAAAGATGACCCAGGAGGATAAAAAATAATAAAAATACAATCTTACACAAATTTTCTTACTTTCATGGTAAGCACGGTACTAATATAGAAATAACTGAGAGATACATATAACTACGAACATATAATTGTTATAAACGCACAATGCCCTCGCCATGATTCGAACTCGGAACTTCCAGCTTCGCAGGCTCCACAACTAAGCTACGAAGTCGGACAAAACTAATACAATATAATTTATTATCCAGTATTGGTAATTTAAACTTTGTAACATTACTAACACAGATACCCGTTTAGTTTATAACTGAGAGCTCGTAAAACGGGTTCGATTTCGACCCTAAACAAAGCAATGAAACGGTGATAAAATACTCTTTAAATTCCTATGCAGTTGTAAAACGTATTACTGTAATAACTCTGCTTGGGATCCGGTGAGTCGTTGAGATAATAAAATACTTGTTTTTGGCAGTAACTAAGCAGTCAAAATTCTGTAATTTTGAGAGGCAAATACGCCGGCGAATTGCCTAATGTTAAATGAAGCAATGATTTTCAAGTATAGGTTGGTACTATATTTTAAAGACAAACGGGTCTTAATCGCGTAAACTTACTGACGATACACCCTGGTCGCAGGCAGACTCAAAAAAATAAAATATGACTGATAATGATAATCGTGAAAGCTTAAATCAATATAGGTAGGTACTATTTTTAATACTTTTTTACAAATCTTAACCAAACACTGATATGATATATACATATTATTATTTAAAATGTATTTTGTTTTGAGTTTTATAATATGTATACCTTCAGATATCAGGTTAAGTTGAATATGCGTTTACAAAAAAACCCGCAATGCGGTCCATAAAAATTGTCCCTTACCATGAATTACAAAGGGCACTTCCTATCATTTTTATGGATATTTCATTAACATGCTCATCAGCCTATCTCAGTCCACTGCTGGACGTAGGCCTCTACTATTAACAATGCGTATAGACACATTAGCCACTCATTTGCTTTGACATTTTGGTTAAATTTTATTCCTATGTAAAATAAGAGTAACCACACTGGTAACCAGAGTTACCAAAAGCAATTAATTGGCTAAGAGGTACGAGTAAATGCCCAAAATCGCCACGCTGGGCAAGCGGATCGACGATAGCAGCAATGTGTCCACTATGATGACGCTGCTGCCTGTCATCAATCTTCTGTCAAGCCTCCGTAGCCTAGTTGGTAGTGAGTGACCCTGTGAATATTTGTTGCTTTGTCATGGCTGTCTACGAGCCCCGATGCAGTGGAGTTCGTCTAGTTCGAAACAATTTTTACAAATTTTTGAATATTTTATAAATGATCACATTATGCTAATGATAAATTGTATGAACGTTAGTCATTGTTAATTTACTACATTTCAAGAGACACAACAATCTAGTACGCTTTTCTTGTTTAATAAATCGATTTTAACAAACCAGTGTCTAAATTATATTTTCGCCTTATAAGCTTGACGTAAAAGCTGTTTCATACAAATTGGCGGCATTACGCCGGCCGAAATGTATGAAACAGCAGATTTTTTTTTCGCGATTTCGACTTTGTCCCCATAGTAAAAGTTGGTCAGTATGACCTACACATTCACTACGTAGAATTTGAACGGTCGAAAAAAGGTCACCCTGTATAGGTACCTATCTATTATATACAGGGTGTAATCGTTAAGTGTGGCCAGGCCATAATTTCGTAAATATAACAGATATCAGAAAACTTCCAACTGATATCGAAAGTGCGTTACCCAACGAGTAAAATTGCATTAATAACTTTTTCTAAATAGATGGAGTAATATTAAAAATACTAAGTTAAAACGCTCCTATACATTTAGTATGACGACTAGCCTTAAAAAATGTCGGGTGTCATAACAGATAAAACTGTTAGAGATTCGTTATTTGTACGAATACATTGTAATAAAATAATAATACTACCGTTTATGAAATAATTAATCTAACATTTATTCTTAAATAAAAAAATATTCGTATTAAACTACTCTTTGAATGAACGGTTACGTACTAAATGTATGGAAGGGTTTGAAGTTAATATTTGAGATATTTCTGATTTTATTTCAAAAAAGTTATTAGTGTAATTTTACTCGTTGGGTAACGTACTTTCGATATCAGTTAGAAGTTTTCTGGTATCTGTTATATTTACGGAATTATGGCCTGGCAACACTTAACGATTACACCCTGTATATCGTCGCCTAGTACCCACATCACAAGCCTTAAGGTCTCTGCCCACTAGACCGTAGCATACCATGACCGTAGTAGCATGAACGTATCAGACAAAAAAATATTATTTGTATGGAAAAGTATGAGACTATGCCCACTAGGACGTTCCGTCGCCGGCCAACACCGTCGCGTGCCATGCACGGACCGGCTAGAATTGTCGGCGAGAATATTTTGCCGGCCCGGACACGCTACGTGCATGGCACGCAACGTTGCCGGTACGGTGTGCGCAGGCGGCGAAACGGTGAGCATACGGGTTCTATTTACATTTTTGTATTGTATTTACCATATGTTTTCCAAAACTCTCCAAATTTTTCACTTTTGACAGTGAGTAATATAATATTCTTATGGCGAGACAACGGAAACAATATAATCAGCATCGCTATTTTCTGAAAAAAAAACTTACTTAATTGATTGTAAGCCCGCAAACCGAAGATTTTCATCGAGATCGAAAAATATTACTTCGTTTCTTACAAACAAAATAATTAAAAGAAATATCAATTTTGAAACAGTCATATATAACTTAACGAATTTATCCAGATAGATTGCACAATTTGTTTCTTTTTTACATGGAGAACCATGCTTTTGATGTAGCTTTCTAAAATAAATTTTATTGGTTTTAGATTTTTATTACAATATGTACACAAAATCGATATCTTTTTTTTTCGAAAAACCTATGCTTTTAAGCAGCTGCTTCATTGTTATTTAAAATTAATTATTGTTCCAAAACTATTAGAAGATGTAAAAATAATCAAACAAAACCAGTACTTGACGGAGTCACATTGACAATCATGACAAGAACATAATGTTTTCTCATAATATAGACAATATATTTACCAATTCCAAGAAGTTTTAGTTTAATATCATAGATTACACTTATCAGTGTCTAGGTTACCTAGACAATGATAAGTGTAATTGAATACTATAATAATATTAATGATAAATAAACACATTCCGCCATATAGTAAATGTATAAGTAGCATAACTGACGATTCGAAAGTGCTTGTTGCTAAGCCTACTCAATTAATAATTTTGACCTTGACTTGACTCAGTAACAACTCTAGTAGGTACTTCAATGAATTTCGACTGCAGTTTACGATGTCTGCTCAGAAAAATAGGTGTAGAAATAAACTCTTAGGAAAATACTAGCACAGCGATAGTAGTCTAAAGGGCGCGAAAACAATTTGCAACTAATGAAACTGTGACAATCGAACGATAACGACGGATATGAATCGCTCATACTACGGGGATGATACGTAGTTGCGACGCGGATGATACGTGGTTGCGACGCGGATGCAACGGTCACTAAACGGGCTTAGCACGGACATGAAACGATGTACACACGTTATAGTGGGCATAGTAGTCCGTGTCGTCTCACATTCCGTGTCTGATACGTTCATGCTACGGTCATGGTATGCTACGGTCTAATGGGCAGAGACCTTTAATTGAGCTTACCGTAGGACTAGGTTGATTTGTGTAAGATGTCCCGAGATATTTATTTATTTATGACAAGTATTACTTCGAAGTCGGTAGTAGGGGCGATGCCCACTGATGTAAGCGACTCATTTAAATGTATTTACTATAACTATGCGGGATTGGTTGAAATTGGTTTTCTTTTCACATGGTCAGCTTGAACGATTTAAAAACGACAATATTTATACTAGTGGGACAGGATGCAATTTAAAATTGATGGAAAGCACGACAGGCCTAGCCAAGGTGCCATTCTGCAATCGTAGGTATACGATAAGCGATAAGTCACGTGACCAAAACAATGTATGGAAATGGTCACGTGACTTTTCGTCATTCTATAATTCTCATCAACTTTTTTTGTCAAGCGGATTAGCGATCGTAGTACAGTGGATTCATCCTTACTTGTCTTATCATGTAAACAAATAATAAAATGTCAAAGATGCTCAAAGACAATCATTAGTGATTAGAAATGTCGAAATAATGAAGTTTCAGCGATAATTTCACTATTTACGTAAATAGAGGAATATCGATTTTGCGTCGCCTGTCAGGAAGAGAATTAATTAGTACAATATTATATCAAAAACATATTGAAATCAACTACCAGAATTTTGGTAAATTACTGCAATTTATTTTAATTGCATTTTTTCCAAGTTGTACTTTAAGTATTAATATCGATATATTGACATGCCAACATTACATAACGGTACATAGACAATTTAGACATTGCAATGTCAGATGTCATGAGGGTTATCCGATCGTAACAGCGTTTATTGACGAAAATCTTTACAGCAATGATATTTTTCAGTGCTTTTTTGAGTGATTATAATACTTTGCGAGTTTTTTAAAGTATGCAACAACATTTGACGTGATGATTATTGTATAATTGCAGAGAAAAGTGTGATAATGTTTTCAAAAAGTGTTTGTTTACATGATAAGACAAGTAAGGATGAATGCTCTTTAGTGTGTTCATGACGCTTCACGTGTCTTGCTATACGGGCACATTTCAAGATCGAATTTTATGGATATGTGGCCGTATTGCAGGAAAATATGGTCACCTTTACCTCACAATTATATGTTATTGTATAGCAGGATTAGCAGGCACGCGACGGACGCTGCTTGTCATCAATTTTCTCATTGAATGAGCAAATAGTGACAGAGTCAACTAAGGAACCGACCTTAGTTAACTCTTACGCAGAGCCCGGAAAATCCATAGCAAAACAAAGGACTGTCGCAAAGAAACTAGGGTACAAATAACTATCGATATCGAGTAAGTTTATACAGTGTGTGTCTACGATACTGGCTTTTATCGAAACCAAGGAATGCGATGCAGATTTTTAGCCTACCCGTGACATTATTCGATTCAAAATGCTAATTTTAAAAATAATTAACTTTCTAAGAAAAGTTACTTGAGAAGCAATGTACCTACTTCAAAATGGATCATTAATTTGCACTTCACAATGACAGATCGCAGCCACTCACAACGTTTGACAACTAAGCAGTACACGCGTTACATTGATCGTTCGGAAGAAATAAAATTAATTATTTGTCAAATGTTAATACTTGAAAACGATTGCTAGTAATGCGTATTATTACCCATTTTCGTAAAAGCCCGGGTCATGGACACACACTGTATATCAAACACATCCGTTTCCAACCGTTTTAAGACACAAATAACAATTATCTACAAGAGACACAACTTATATTTTATCGGTGTCATACGCAATGAAATTACAACAATGACATTCCATGTATTATGTTATGGAGTATTCATTATCTGAAGTATCTATTATTTTCAATGAAGCTGATTACTCCTTTTTCACCCAACTACAGCCAAGCAAAAAGAGAAGGGCTTTTACTTAATATGAAATATAAGTAACGTCGATAATATAAGTTACGATGCATTTTAGATGAAATAATACATATAAATCAAACCCTTAACTTTCTACTTCTTTTGCGTTTGGCTTGAATGATTATAAAATAATGTATCTAAACATCGCTATGATTTTTAGACAAAACTGACTCGATATCGATAATAATCACCAAATTAAAAATTTAAATAACCGACTTCAACCGGTTTCTCCAAGATTCCCGATTTGTTTCCATCATTGGTTTCCTCAAAACCTACTTTCTGAATGCAAATTCTTGTAAATCAATGAAAATTACCAAAAGCGCCATACATGTACCTATAACAATTGAAGAGATCCCTCGATTTCTCCAAGATCCCATCATCAGACCGCAACTTGGTGCCAACGGGACCATTTCGGGGTAATACACGTTCGATCACAAAAAGAAATTTTAAAATCGGTTCACTATTCTCGGAGATATCGGGTAACATACATACAACAAAAAAAAAATCAGTCGAATTGAGAACCTCCTCCTGTTTTGAAGTCGGTTAAAAAAATATTTCTCACTCTAGTAGTAGTAGTTTGATTGTGACAGTATTTTGTTTTGCTATGGATTTTCCGGACTTTGCAGTGTTATTCACTAAGGAAACCGCCTTGCTGTCAGCGCTGTGGCAGCGTCGAGCCTAAAAATGGTATTCACTAATGTACTTTAAACGACACTAGTGCTCGGCGACGAATGCGGCGTGAGCTGGAACTACACTGCGTCGAGAGTTTGATGATTAATGTACGAACTTCGTATTCTCCAACGAAAAACAGCGACGAATTCGCTCACAACCTCGCTTACAGCCTCGATTCCTAATGTCAAATCAAACAGCTAGGATTTTAGATTAGGCTGTCTCGACGTCGAGCTCGTTGACGAACGCAGCGTCGAATGTGTGAATAAGAGAATATAGCATAGCTGCTCTTACGATATACACGGGAACAGTTGGAGTGGTGACAGAAACAACGTCTTACTGGCCGTCACCACACCACATGTACTTAGCAATTAGCAATAATTCCCGAAATCAAAATGTCTATTGACTTTGGCATGTCACGAATGTAGATTGCTAGTGCTTTGAGTGGTAGTTACTAAAGTAAATACATGAAACAGTAAACTACCTCTGTCAATGTCGGCCATCGTAGTCAAGGTGGTCAAAACTCTGCCTTCGAAGCCGGAAATCTCAGGTCGAGGGTAGCAATGTACAAGTCGCAGAACATTCACAAAATTGCGGGAATATACTCGGAAATTTCCGAGAATTTCATGAAAATTTAAGAGTAAGTTCTCATTGAGAATGTTTCCATGAGAATTTATAAAAAATTGTTATGAAGTATATTGTATTTCACAATTGAGTAAACAAAGCATAAACTATACCTTAAAAGGCATGAATATACAACGGTTAATTTTGTCATGATTAGATTTAAATTGCCGAAAACATTATCTATAGAAAATTCACAATTTATATAACTTCTCCTCGGTACATCGCTACATTGCTAGTTGAGGGTGGATAGCAAAATTTTCACATAATTAAAGGCCTTTGAAAACAAAATTTAACACCATTATTTTTGTATTACGAAGTTAAATTTTGTGTAACAACATTTGGCACTGAAACACGGCGACAAAAATACAATATCTGCGATCAACAATACAAACCTATATCTTTTAAATATGCCCCTTTTACTACTGCCAAAGGTTGTTGGACAGAGTATACCACATAGTTTGTATAACTAACTTTCGTAAAACGCAATTGACGCGATCGTCATTTTTGTTTTTATTAAGGCCTGAACTATAGTTGTCGATTCCTAAGAACGAACATTTGGCAGTTCAGAAATAGCCCTTATCATACACGGTGCTCGTGAGCATTCCGAAAGATTATGCTGAATTCCTGAGCATATTTAGAGTATTTAATGTTAAATAAAATTTCCTGGATTCGGCTTGGTTCCAGAGATACCTAATTATCCTTTTTTCGAAATAAGTTATTCGACGTAACTCGTCATAAAACTTATTTTTGATTTCAAATGCACAATGTGTTCTAATGTTACCGCACCTTTTGCCTGACAATCAAAAAATAAGAGCAGACTTGACGAAAAAACCTGTACCTAAAAAAATCATTTAAAAAAATTACTTTAACAATTTGTCGTTATGACCAAAAGTATTGGAAATGTTAAAAAGTCTAAAAAAATGTTTTTTTTTTGTAGAATTTCATATTATAAGGTTCCATAATATTTTTTGTTTATTTTGATGTCTAGAATGAATAGTTAAAAACTTTCGCAATGCTCGCGAGCACCGTGTAGATTACATGACGTTAAATCTGTTGAAAAAATGGTGAGTGTTACCCTCACATTAATAAGGATTAATCTTTAACTGTAAAAAGCTCCTTCTTAGATGGCAGACTACCTCTACAACTTCATCATCAGCCTATGATAGTCCACTGCTGGACGTAGGCCTCTCCTATTAACTATGCGTATAAACGCATTAGGAGGTAAATGTCCATAATCGCCACGCTGGGCAAGCTGATTGGCGATCGCAGTAATGTGTCCACTATGAGGACGCTACTGCCCATCATCAATATTTTGTCAAATAATGGTCAGTGACACTTCAGTCCCTCAATCGACTCTTACGACACCCGAAGAAGGAGTTGGGGTGGTGACAAATGTATTCTTACTGCCGTCACCACACGGCCACCGTTTGTCGTTAAAATATAAATGACAAATAAGGCTGAATGGCGTGTGGTTTATTCAGGGATGCGCTACTGTATTTTAGTCCTTACACTGTATTATGTCCCGTCCTATCCAATATTAAGCGATCCCTGGCAGCTCGTTACGTATATTACCTGTGATTACGACCAATTAATTACTGCCAGTTGTCCTGATTCGGATCGGAGTTAATTATTTACAGGAGGTACAGAAATGAGCACATGTCAGATGCATTGCTATAATCAAAAATATGGCCATTGTTATTGCCAAGATACAATTATTTGCGTCCAATTAAATGGTTTTATTGAGGGAAATCATGTAAAACGGTACACTATTATGGAATGAATGGAGTTGGTGGTATTCATATAAGGTGTTCACTAGCAACTGAAAAAGTCAGTTGCTGGCATAGTTAATAGGAGAGACCTACGTCCAGCAATGGACTATCATAGGCTGAGGATGATGATGATGGTGAAAAAGTCAGAAGCACCAGATAAATAAGTCACACTGAGCTACTTTTGCTATGGGGCCGAACCCGAAATTGTGAAAAAGAACTGACTCGTTCACATACATTTTGGTCGTCGGATCTTGACATTTTGTATGTGAAAACTCGTCTAAGTATTTATACTTTTATTGATAAAATATTATGAGTGACTCCTGCGACCTTCACCAGGTCATCAGTCCACCTTGTGGGGGGCCTACCCACGCTACGCCTTCCGGTAGCGAGGCAGCCACTCAAGAACCTTCCTGCCCCAATGGCCATCGGTTCTACGCGCAATGTGCCCCTGCCCGCCCACTGCCACTTCAGTATAGCGATTCGGAGAGCTATTTCGGTTACTTTGGTTCTGCTGCGGATGGTCTCATTTTTAACCCGATCACGCAGAAGGACTCCTAGCATAGCCTTCTCCATTGAACTTTGTGTGACTTTGAGCCTACTTATGAGACCCATTGTAAGCGGCTACGTTTCAGTAAAGTATGTTATCACAGGCAACACACACTCTGATCAAAGAATTTCGTCTTCAAACACTGCGGAATATTGGACGAAATATATGTCGTAGCTTCCCGAACGCTTCCCAACCGAGTCGGTTTCGACGATTGACCTCTTTCTCGAAGTTGGACCTACCTAACTGGATAGTTTGTCCTAGGTATTTCGAGTGCAAAGTCTCCGATTATTACGGGAATTGGTGCTACATGGGAATTTGACATGATTTTCGTTTTATCTATGTTCATCCTAAGACCAACTCGCTCGGAGGCTTTACTGAGGTCAACGAGCATAGTACTCAAGTCCTGCAAGGTCTCCGCCAAGACTACTACTCGCCGTTTATGTTGATACCCAGCCTTCTTTAGTCCAGAGTCGTAAAGACATCCTCCAGTGCAGCGGTAAACAGCTTAGGGGAGATGACATCTCCTTGCCTAACTCCCCGCCGCAGCTGAATAGGCTTCGAGCTCTGGTCTTGGAGTCGGACTAACATTATGGCGCTTTCGCACAAACACTTCAACACCTCGATATAGCGGTAGTCGACTTGGCACCGTTGGAGATACTGTAGTACTGCCCAGGTTTCGATCGAATCTAAGGCTTTCTCGTAGTCTACAAACGCTAAACAGAGGGGCAGGTTATATTCTTCGGTCTTCTGTATAACTTGGCGAAGCGTATGGATGTGGTCTACGGTACTAAAGCCTCTTCGGAAACCGGCTTGTTCGGGAGGCTGGAAGTCAAGCCTGCGTGCAAGTCGATTCGTAATGACTCTTGAAAACAGCTTATAGACATGGTTCAGAAGTGAGATGGGTCGGTATTTATAGTTTTTCAATAAAGCGTTGTCACCTTTTTTAAAGAACAGTACCACCACACCTCTGTTCCATGCCTTTGGCGTTCTCCCTTCCATTAAGACGGAATTGAACAACTTCTGAAGGGCCTTAAGGAAGCCTTCAGAAGCTCAGCTGTAATTCCGTCCTCCCCAGGCGCCTTGTTATTTTTGAGCTGTTCAAGAGCCATTCCAATCTCGCACAGGCTGATGTCCGGGATGACTTCTGTATATTGTCGGGTCAGTCTAGCTCTGTGGTCTAAAAGCGCGATGCCCTGCCCATCTTGGCACAATAGAAAAATTGGTTTTGGGTGCATTTTTTAGCTGGCGTTAGACGTCCATGTTATATATGGTCGCAGGTACACACACGTTAAATAATTCATGTTTACCTACTTACATTTTATATTCTCATGTTAGCCTTTTCGCGATAAATATGAGTATAAAATATGACTGCCTTAAACCAAAAGCAATGTGGGTAGGGCGAGGTAACATACTGTTTTGATAGATGCACTAAAAATGCAAAATGCATCTCAGAAGTTTAAGCGTTCCAGAATATCAAGATGGGCAGGGATTATATTCCAAGATAAAGTACTACCAAAGTTAGACTCTTACAGTAATATGAATGTCTTACGACTCTGTAATATTTGTAAGAATAACTCCTTTGAAAAGCTTAACCAAAGATTAAGATGCATGGTGACATTGGTGACGCCAGTATAATATAAGCATATCCAATCCAAAAGGCTTTTTTGCGATTTTTATACAAAAAGACCTACGGACGTTTCCCCTTCCTTTACCCGACAAAGTTTTTGCTCGGAACTCTTGGCTTCAACTCTTTGGAAGTGAGGCGCAATTATGCACTAGTGATAGGAGCTTGCCGAATATTACGTGGGGATTCCGACTGTCCCCTTCTTCTGGTCTCACACTTGGTTCACACGAGTTTAAAAAAGTTTTTGCACGTGTTAGTGACGATTTTTTTCAAAACAAATGCGTCAAAAAGAGAAATTACCGCGCGCGAAGCTTGCGCAAGGTTCGTTTTTGCGCACTAGTTAGGAAATTTGTATTTGTAACTTTCTTAGATGTAGGTACGCGAAGGTCGCGAAGAACGTCGTCACGTATCCGACAGTCTCGTGGAATGTATGCATCCTTAGAAATCGGCCTCTATAGCATTATTTTCCCACGAAGATGATGATGTAGAGACTGTACAGTTAGGAAATAACTACAAACAATGAACCTTTTGTGTACTCCCAAAACCGAGGACCTCTAGCATTCTCCAGATATGAAGAAATACCTCGAGACGCGGGGACAATACGACGATGCTCAAATATTTTGGTTGGCATATATCGCAAATACTCCTACAAATAGCTGTCCAGTCACAGATTACTTCACTTAGATGGTTGAAATAAGTCCTCAACTGTGCTTTACGATACCCACGGGAAGAGTTGGGGTGGTGACAACCTGTATTCTTACTGCCGTCACCAGACGGCCGTCTCATAATAAATGCAAAACATACTTTTATAATGAATCCTACTCTGAATTTTAACTAACGTGAGACTCAAACGTATTATAGTATTTTATGCAACTCTTGTTTAAGAGTGGTCAAAAAAGGTGAGTGGCGTGGGTATTAAAGACACCACGAGCAGCCATGTATTTCATTAGTATCATTACGTCTTGTATACACGAGGTGTCTTAAAATCCGAAAACGCACTGCGTGTAGTGCGTGTATGCCCGAATGCGTTTATATGGAATAGACAATATAGACTTGTCTTGACATCTATAGGGTATGGGTTTAAGGGTATGTTCACGACCCTGTAAATGACAAATACAAGTGCGGGAGTAGAAAAAAATATTATCGAACCGGGCTACTCACGTATTTAAGTTGATGATTGCTCGACATATTTCGCCTGCGGCCAGCTATGCTATTCTCTTATTCACACATTCGACGCTGCGTTCGTCAACGAGCTCGACGACGAGACAGCGTTTACTTCAACGTAGAGCGCAGCGCTGCGAAAAACGGTTTTCACAAACGTAGAACAGCTCGTCGTTGAACTGTAGGCGGTAACTCTCGACGCAGTGTAGTTCCAGCTCACGCCGCATTCGACGCCGAGCGCTAGTGTCATTTAAAGTGCATTAGTGAATACCATTTTTAGGCTCGACGAATTTCGTAGAGTAGGGGGATAGAACAGCGAATGCACCTTAATGCCATCTCAAGAATGCCCCCAAAAACATTTGTCCATTTATGCCTAGATAGGCAGGACATAGCGCTTTTCTTAAATACGCTCATATTTCGGCACTACATCTTTGACAAATGTTTACAGAATATTAGCCAATCAAAACTTTGATGGAGCAAACACGATTATTTTTAAATGGCGGCTTAAGTTTTTGAAGGTTGATATCTGAAACTCATTACCGTAATGCATTGCAGGGGTACATCATCACTTGTCAACTAAAATTATAAGTAATAAAATTTAGGACCGTGTTTGAAAGGCAATTGCGGCAAGGCATATTATGAAGGTCGTCGGGACACGCTGGATGCAGGTCGCATCTAACCGGGACATGTAGAGGTCCAGAGGGGAGGCCTTTATTCACCAGTTGACGTCTTATGGCTGAGATAATGATGATGATGATGATATTATTGGAAAACGTGTCGAGTGATCAATGTATTATTATTTTCTTTTCTATTAAAATAAACACACAAAATGTTAACAATCGTTAATCATTCCGTGCAAATATCTGTACCTTACTACGTACTATACCGAGTAATTATTCATCTTTTTCCAATTAATTCGAGGTAATGTCAAAACCGAAAACATCTACACACTTGTACTCCTTACGCCATTGACATAAAGTGGTAAACTGTACACATATTTATGCCCTGTGCCGTACAAGTTAGAAATTCACGAACGCGGTACGAATCGCTAATTGAGCGCCTGAAATGAATATTAAATATTAAAATAAAGCACTCGCACGGAAAGTTCTTTGCAAATGAGTAGGTACTTTAAATTGAATGTAATAGTTTATGTAAGGTAGAAGTACTAGTGCGCAACATGTCAAGAGAATATTTATTTGAATCACGATATTTTGCTCATATATAAATCTACATAAAGTATTGTCATGTGTTTTGGGAGA
>JALPQI010025219.1:0-12904 GCA_025490895.1 Thaumatotibia leucotreta
ATTACAAAAAAGCAGCCGCCATCTTGGATCGTAGAATGGACCCGGAAATCGTATTACACGTATGCGAATAAGAAACGAGTACTATGATGAAAATTGCAAAAAAAGTTCCCGCCATCTTGGATTTTAGAATGGACCCAAAAATGATATTCCTCGTATGCGAATTAGTAAGAAACGTGTATAATGATGAAAATTGCAAAAAAAAGTTCCCGCCATCTTGGATTTTAGAATGGTCTCGGAAATCGTATTCCACTTATGCGAATTCGTCGGAAACGAGTATAATGATGAAAATTGCAAAAAAAAGTTCCCGCCATCTTGGATCTTAGAATGGAACCAAAAAAGATATTCCACGCATGCGAATTAGTCAGAAACGAGTATAAAGATGAAAATTTAAAAAAAAAGTTCCCGCCATCTTGGATTTTAGAATGGACCAGGAAATCGTATTCCACGTATGCGAATTAGTCGGAAACGAGTAAAATGATGAAAATTGCAAAAAAAAAGGTCCCGCCATCTTGGATTTTAGAATGGACCCCGGAAATCGTATTCCACGTATGCGAATTAGTCGGAAACGAGTATAATGATGAAAATTGCAAAATAAAAAGTTCCCGCCATCTTGAATCTTAGAATGGACCCGAAAATCGTATTCCACGCATGCGAATTAGTCGGAAACGAGTATAATGATGAAAATTGCAAAAAAAAAGTTCCCGCCATCTTGGATTTTAGAATGGTCTCGGAAATCGTATTCCACTTATGCGAATTCGTCGGAAACGAGTATAATGATGAAAAATTGCAAAAAAAAAAGTTCCCGCCATCTTGGATCTTAGAATGGAACCAAAAAAGATATTCCACGCATGCGAATTAGTCAGAAACGAGTATAAAGATGAAAATTAAAAAAAAAGTTCCCGCCATCTTGGATTTTAGAATGGACCAGGAAATCGTATTCCACGTATGCGAATTAGTCGGAAACGAGTATAATGATGGAAATTGCAAAAAAAAAGTTCCCGCCATCTTGGATTTTAGAATGGACCCGGAAATCGTATTCCACGTATGCGAATTAGTCGGAAACGAGTATAATGATGAAAATTGCAAAATAAAAAGTTCCCGCCATCTTGAATCTTAGAATGGACCCGAAAATCGTATTCCACGCATGCGAATTAGTCAGAAACGAGTATAATGATGAAAAATGCAAAAATAAGTTGCCGCCATCTTGGATCTCATAATGGACCCGAAAATTGTATTCAACGTATGCGAATTAGTCAGAAACGAGTATAATGATGAAAATTGCAAAAATAAGTTGCTGCCATCTTGGATCTCATAATGGACCCGAAAATTGTATTCAACGTATGCGAATTAGTCAGAAACGAGTATAACCCAACTCTGTCAGGAATAACTAGGTACACTCTTCACGCTTCAAGTTCGTCTAGTATACTCATTTTCACCCTGTATAATTATGTATGTAACACCCTGTATGTATACGTATGTATCTATCGGATCTATGATCACTTTGTATAATATAAAACGAAACGAAAGAGCTCGTGATTCTGATTAGAAAAAATGTATAAAAAAAATTTTATAAAACGACAACAAAATAAAAAACCCGCCCGTTTGCACCTTGTAAAACACTGTTTTTACAAAATCAAAGATTATGCGCAACAAAAAAAATAAAAAAACAAAGTTTGAAAAAAAAAGAAATAATAGTACATTACTACCGAGGCCGGGAAGTGACCGGTTGCCGGCCGAATATATGTAGACGGCCGAGCGAAGCGAGGCCGGATAGTATTCGGACGGCAACCCGTTACTTCATGGCCGAGGTATGTATAATGCTTTTCTCAAACATGCAATGAAATAAAACAAAAAAATTATCTTCTCTCTAAGAAATTATAAGTCAACTACATAAGTTCTAAGTCTTTTGAAACACAACAAAAGTCAAATACGACACCGACGCCTCATTTTTTTTTAAGATTGACCTGTTTGAAAGTTGCAAATTTTTACTTTTAAAAAGCGGTATTAGACGACTCGGTCGGTTGGGTCCAATTAATCGCATGCGGTGATCGGGGCCGACGGATCGCGCCGTATAATATGCTTTTTAAATATTATTTTGAGTAGTTTTTTATTTTAAATTATATAATTTAAATACCTAATTATAACTGCAAAAAATTTGCCAATCATTTTTTTTAATATTAATATTACTTACAGATAATTATTGGCTAAAAGCCAAGATGCCAGGTCACAACCCTATGTCAAATAAAAATTAAAAAAGAGGCACTTGCCGGCCTAGGCCGGCAACGAGGTACTTCCCGGCCACTTTTTAGGCACGTAACTACAACATTTCATTGCATGTTTGAGAAAAAGAACATTTTCAGCGCGTATAGTTAGGATTTGAACCTGGTACTTCTGCTTCACAGCCGAACGCATGAACCACATTACCAACCTCCCTATATCGTGGTACGGCAAAATATGCTATGTGTTACAAGTGATCATGCATTTCGTTCGTGGCAAGGTAGTGTATACTGTTTCAGAGCCATCTGTGCCAATGGACGAACAACAAAGGTAGTGTATATACTGTTTCAGAGCCATCTGTATGCCATGCTCACGAACAACCGTGGCGCCGTCTAGTAGTGACGACATTTCAGGTGGATGCATTTTAATGTATGGTGCTGATATATCTACTTAAACTAAATAATCTCTGGTGTCACTCAGGAATTCACATTTACGTAATGCTTGAATGAGACAGCAAAATGACAACCGCGAGTCTAAAGGTTGTCAAGGAAAAGGAAAATTATCGATTTTTGGACAAGATTTATTACCCGATAGTCAAAAGTCAAAATAAATTAATATGACGCAATTAGCACAGTATTAATCCTAATCTCTTTAAAGACAATTTCAGTACCATTTATTATGATTAGGAAAATGTGAGAGAATAATTGTTTACAGAAAAAAACGTCTCAATTCAATACACATTTCATTATCTAAAAAAATGTTTTGTATTCCTAATCTAAATACAATATTATTGAGGAAGTATTTTTTCCATCTATCAATATTTCTAAATGTTACCATTATTTCTATTTCACATATATAGATGAATGGTTATATCTTCTTGTGGTTTGATCAATAAAAACATTAAATATTGTGTAAAAACCATACAAGCTAACCCAACCACTTGCACTCTTTGAGCTGTAAGCGACAATCTGCTCAACAACGGTCTCTAAATCAAATCAATTTGTCCGCCCATGAAGCGTTGTAATGAAATTGAAGATTTCCATTTTATCTTACACTAAGGAGCTTTTTTCCTCGATGACACGACATCAGGACCGCTCCCAGGGATATCATTGTTGGGTGAAATTAGATTACTTAATTTCTACGTAACAATACCTATAAGACTGCTTTTCTTGGTCGCCATTCTAATAACATTTAGATTACCACTCCAAATCAATATATTTTAGAGGTGGCAAGATAAAGAGTGAAAATGAGGCAATCATAAAGATATGATGTGTGTATATGTTTTGAATAGGGCAGCACACGTTAGAACGTTAGAACGTGTGCTGCCCAATTCAAAACTGCCAATTTGAACAAAACAAGAGTAACAAAAATAATTGTGATTCATTTATGAAGAAGGAGATGTTTCTTCTCGAATCATCAGGGATACACACACACTCAGAGAGAGACAGAAATACACACACTCACTTTTTTCATTCTGTATAGTTTATTTTTCGGTAATTAGGAAAAATTAAAATGTGATCATGTTAAGAAAGGTTTAACTTCTATTTACGTTACGTTTAAGTTATTCAAAATCCTCGAAGTTATTAACAGACGTTAAACTTTCAGTGACATACAGATTACATTTGCGTACACTCACTGTAATTAATTATAGCATTCCGTTTTCGAGGTGGCGACATTCATGTCACTCATGCATGACACGACAAATCGTGTTGAATATAAATTGTACGTTTCTGAACATTTAAACAAATCAACACTTACAATGCTAAGATATGAATGAATGGTTGACGCGAAACCAGAAATAGACAGACAGGAATATAGGAAGGTCCTTTATCGATAAACTCAATAATAATCGAGAAAAAATCCGTTTAAATAGGGGGGGAATCGAATCCTTTAAAGTGCTCGAAACGTCGGGAAATTTAATTAATATACGAAATATAATCCGTTTAAAAAGTTTTATTTCATGAGTTATCATCGCGGTAGGTAACTGAAGAAAATATTATTTTCAATAATAATCGATCATTGTTCATAAGTAGATTTTTAACTAACTAGATTCATTAACAACAATACTTACCGTACAATTCATAGCGGCGGAAATCTTGGCGCCGCGCGGAACTCTTTTAACAACCGTCACATTATTCTTTAGATCACTAAGATATAAATGAAATTCGTTTGAATTTAGACTGTCTGAAAGGGGGGCCGATAGTATGACTGGGTCTAACTTAAGATTAAATTCGTTTTGCACGAAATAAAAGCGATGCTTTTTGGTTAGGTTAGGTTAGACATTAGTTAGTTACACATATCAAATAAATAGTAGTGCCTATTTTGAAGATTTTAAGAGCTTTCATAAACATTATTGTATTAAAAAGAAAACAGATGAGAATTGTAAAGCCAGCAGGTTTGTCTCGAAAACCACCTGGCGCGCTTTGTGTCGAAACTGATAAGAAGAAAAAACTATAAAGTGTTTCGGGCCATTCTGATTCAATATTTCAAGAATCTACCAGTTGCCTAACGTTATTTATGAAGAGTATGTTCTTGTTGTTATTGCAGATATAGAAACACATCATCTATATTTTTGTCTACTATCTAGCAGCAGATTCATGAAACAATGACAGACAGACAAATGGACAGACAGCTAGACGTGTGGAAATTTTTATAAATATGGTCCCATTTTTACGAACGAGAAAACATTTTCAGCTTTTGATGAAGTGGATGAATGATTTTGAAAAACGAGCATACACGCTAAGTAAGTGGCTGCCGCATGAACGTCTTCCAAAAAAGTAACCATTTAGAATGTTCACGAGTTTGATTAATAAATGCAATACATTCGCGTCGGTAACCCTCGAAAAAAAGGGTTTAATGTGTTTGTGAACCAATGACACAGCCAGGAGTACAAATGTAATTTATACCTATACAAATATTTCTCTAACTTCAGTTTTCACGGAAACGGTCGGATTCGAATTCATATGATCTTCAGTATCCTTTGCATAAAGCGTAACCGGCAAAATACTATGGGAAAATATTGTACACTACACTACATCTCTCTCTCTATCTTCTTTGAGCGATGGCGACCATGACTTATCAGCAGAAACACAATGAGTTAGTAAGATTAAGGCTTACATAACTTTGGTTTTCTGCAAGATCGGCTCTATTTCCAATTTGCTATACAATTGCTTTCATTTCAACAATGAGAAGTAATCTTATGAGCAAAAATCTAGTACTATTTATTCAGGTAAACAGAATTGTTTGAAAGTAAAAAGCAATTTCAAACCCAATAACTGGCTTGTGCATTGCTTCCTTTGGTTTCTTTGTACGATATATTTCAGATAAATGCGTCTCTCGAAACGTAAAAGACAAATAAACAAATAGTACTTAGATTAGATGATTCTATTTCTAATCATCATCATCATCATGTCAGCCGAAAGACGTCCACTGCTGAACATAGGCCTCCCCCAAAGATTGCCACAATGACCGGTCCTGTGCCACCCGTATCCAACGGACTCCTGCGACCTTCACCAGGTCATCAGTCCACCTTGTTGTTGGTCTACCCACACTGCGCCTTCCAGTACGTGGCCGCCACTCGAGAACCTTCCCGCCCCAACGGCCATCGGTTCTACGTACAATGTGCCCCACCCACTGCCACTTCAGTTTAGCGATTCGGAGAGCTACTTCGGTTAATTTGGTTCGACTGCGGATAGTCTCATTTTTAATCCGATCTCGCAGAGAGACTCCTAGCATAGCCCTCTCCATTGCACTTTGGGCGACTTTGAGCCTTCTTATGAGGCCCATTGTAAGCGACCACGTTTCAGTCCCATATGTCATCACTGGCAACAAACACTGATCAAAGACTTTCGTCTTCAAACACTGCGGAATATTGGACGCGAGCGGAGCTTCCCAAACGCTGCCCAACCGAGTCGGATTCGACGATTGACCTCTTTCTGATGATTTCTATTCATCTCGCTGAAATGTTAGCGTTTTTTAAAAAAATGGCCAATCATAATTATTTTACTTTCGACTCATCATTCAAAATATTCAGTAGAATAATTGATTTATTTTGTAAAATGGATATAAAGCATGATTGAACACTTCATACAATGTATATAACACTTTGTATAATCACAAATTCAGTGTTGAACAAGACTTCATTAAATTATTTATTTCAATCAAAACAAGGTTAATGTTTTGGTCCTTACTAGACATGTGCGCCGCGCCACCGCGCCGCCGCCGCCGATGAATATGACCGGCGTGAAATCGGCGTGTCAAAAATTTTGATTCGTTTTTCAATTCTAATTATTTTCCCCAGTAAATGAATAGGTTTACGATTTTATCGCGTACTTAGTTTTTAATTAACAGAATCACTTCAAAATGCATCGTGAACCACATGCTTGTAACATTATCAAGGATCGGACAAACACCCGTCATTTTGAAAACATAACCCTGTTCCTTACAGTAGAGACTTCCTTATCCTAGGATGTAAACATATTTCATTTCATTTTATAAGATATTTTTTTAATCATAATAATAATCATTTATTTGCATATAAAAAGGGTTTTACATAATATATGTCCTATAAATAAAATGTTCTGACCTTTTTAGCTGTTTTTTGACAGCATGCAAATGGGTCCTTATTCTTATAACATTTAATTAGTGCATAAACTATCTTAAACTAACTTAATTAATTACTAAACAACAACAGATTCAATTGAATTTTTAAAATATTATTAATAACACTATCACATAATATGTATTTAGGAGATCGCAACTCCTATTTACTTGTACACACCATGATTGTGAATTTGTGACCCATAAACGATTTAAATTTTTTGATATTGAATTTCGATCTATTGAGTGTACAATATCTTCGGGTGCATACGTACATAATAATGACGGGCATTTGTCCGATCTTTGAAAATTATAAAGTAAACCCACGAGCAATATACATTTTAAATGCTATGTCAAAGCTAGCTAACAACGTCGAAATGAGGCAACTTTCCATTTTGACTTTGTTAGCTAGCTTTGTCATAGCATGAAAAATATATATTGCTCGTTATGTTTTCGGTGAGATCGAGAGGTTCTATGGACAATACCAGCCGTACATTTCGACCATGAAGCCCGTTGACAGCTTAGTAGGAGATTCAAGAGCCAATGTATCCTGACCTTACATCGAAGATATCCCGGACATAAGTCTGTGCAACATTAAGATGGTCCTGAAGCAGTTTAATACCAACAAGACGCCGATTGAAAACGGAATAACGGTACTTCTAAGAGCGAGTGGAACACCGGTACTTTAATTCGTCCAAAAGCTCTTTAATTCGAGCTAACAATTTTCCGAAGGAAAACGTCTGACACATAGAACAGAGACAAGTTGGTGTTGTTCTTCAAAAAAGGTAATATTAATAACACCCTTTTGGAAAACTACAGACCCATCACGTTTCTGAGCCATGTTTTTATATTGTTTTCAAGGGACATCAGACTGTGTGTGTGTGTGGAACACGGACTTGATGTTTTTAGCCTCCAGAATAAGCCCGATTCCAAGGAAGCTCCTAAGATCCAGCTTATTCTGGAGGCCTGCGAGGCTGGTCTGGAGGCCTACGAATTATGGATCTAAACCCATAATTCGCCTCCATATGCCGCAGCAAATTATACAAAAGACTGAAGAGTATCATTTCCAATTATGCTTAGCGATTGTTGATTATGAGAAAGCCTTCGGTTCAGTGGAAATGGAAATGTAAGCAGTACTTGAGTCTTCAGCGATGACTATCGATACATCAAAGTTTTGAAGTATTTATATAGTAACGCCACAATGTAAGTTCGAATACAGGAACAGAGCATTAACACGATTCCGTTGGGAAGAGGCGTAAGACAGACGTTATTTCTCCGAAACTGTTTAATGCCGCAATGGATGACAAGGTAATGGCAAGGAACTGGCATGACCATAAACAGTGAATACATCACTCACTTTCGGTTTGCCGACGACTCAGCACGATTCTCGATGATCTCTAATGGGGCTCTTATTAATGAGTGAACACAAAAATGAACATGGACATGATGGGCAAGACGAAACTTATGCCAAATGCCAATAATGTGCCCATCTCAGTCTCTGTTGAAAACTCTTTACTCCAAGTTGTTTACTTGTACGCCTACATGGGACAAGAAGTCACATTTAGTATGTTCAAGTTCGAGAAAGATATCCACAGGCCAAATTCAAATCGGTTGGGCAGCGTTTGGGAAACTATGAAATTTATTTTCGTCCGACATACCGCATTGTCATAAGATGAAAGTCAGTATTGAGTTAAGACGCTGAAACGTGGTCTTTTACAATTGAACATATCTCAAAACCCAAAGTCGTTCAACGAGCTATAGAGCTATGTTCGGAGTTTCTCTAGTTTATCCAATCCGAAATGTTGAGATCAGGTCCGGAGACGAACTAAAGTCACCGACATAGCCCTCCAGATTAGCAAGCTGAAGGGGCAATGGGCAGGCCATATTGATAGAAGCTCACGGTCTGGAAAACGGATCGTTGTCGTCCGCCCACAAGATAGACCAACAACCATATATGGCGATCGCAGGGAGTCGCTGGATGCAGGACGCTTCTAACTAGCACAAATTTAGGTTCAAAGGGAAGGCCTATATTTAGCGCTGGCGTCTTATTTTATGGCTGAAATGATTATGATAATAATTTAAAGTATTTTTGATGTTTTATGGTGATGTACATACTTCAATTACTTAAATATAGTACGTTTAGACCACATTTCTGAGTGACAGCTATGTTTCGAATTCAGTCGAGGTCACGCCGATTTCACGCCGATCACGCCGCCGCCGCCGGTCAAAAAACCATCGGACGCCGCCGCCGACGATTTTCTGATCGGTGCACACCTCTAGTCCTTACGACTAGCAAAATATCCCAAGATATAAGTCTTCTTCTTGTTTTAATCTTTTACACCTTCACAAGGAGTAACACTAGCAACACACGTTAAATCAGCCACTGACACGTAATTATGACTTTATATGCAATATGTGCGCTATAGTACGGTCCGTTTATATTATTTTGACTATACAGTCGCCAAAAGATATCAGAGTATCCAAGGTGCCTCAAATATCTGAGCAGGTCTCTAGCGTAAGATCATAGCGTTGCACCCTGTAACATACACCCTGTTCAGATATTTTTGAGCGCCGTGGCCGCGCCAATATATCTTATGCGAGAAACAATTATGTATCCGATATATACTATCAGTGTAGTTAAACACAATTGCTTGTGAAAAATGTTAGGCGCTTGTTTTAATGCTTCGATCGAATTCAAAAAGAAATTTAATAAATTTAGTACCAAGACGAGCTACTACAAAGTTTTGTATTTAATTTTACATAATGAATATTATGTACGTTGAAAAAGTTACTACTTATGAGTTAATAATATATCTATATATATAAAAGAAGAAGCTCCCTGACAAAGATGCACGCACAGCCTTAACCCCTGGTCCTAGAGACTCCAAATTTGGCGTGTAGGTTCCTTTTATGGTGTAGACGAGCACTAAGAAAGGATTTTACAAAATTCACCTTCTAAGGGGTTGAAATGGGGGTCCAAAATTTGTATGGCGAAATAAGATTAGTTGAACTATTTTATCCGAAACTTCGCAAGAGTATTCTTTAAAGTTATTAAGTAAAGGTATGTTTAAGGTTTTTTGAAAATTCAACCCCTGAAAAAGGTAAAAAGGGTGACGAAGTGAAAAAATCAAGTTGGGTATCGTTTCTATGGTTTATCGGGACGTAGATCACGAATACAATAACGATTTTGAAATTTAACGCGGCGGACGTGAAATACTATGTAAACGGTTATGGTGTGATGGGGTAAAATTCGAAAAAAAACAATACAGTTTTATTATTTATGTTCATTTCTGGTTCCAAAGATTCCAAATTTAGCGCGTAGGTTTCTTTGAGGGTGTAAGGGTGCTCTAAAAAGGTTGAGTCGAAATCCACTCCTTAGAGGGTGCAATGGGGGTCCAAAGTTTGTATGGCGAAACAAAGTTAATTAGACTATTTGTCCGAAACTTCGTAGGAGTATTCTTCAAAGTAATAGAGTAAACATATGTTGCAGGATTTTTGAAAATGTAACCCCTGAAAAAGGTAAAAAGGGCGATGAAGTGAAAAAATCAATTTGGGTATCGTTTCTATGGTTTATCGGGACGTAGATCACGAAAATAATAACGATTTTAAAATTTAACGCGGCGGACGTGTAATACTATATACACGGTTATGGTATGATGGGGTAAAATTTGAAAAAAAAAACAATAGAGTTTTATTATTTATGTTCATTTCTGGTTCTAGAGATTCCAAATATAGCGCGTAGGCTTCTTTGAGGGTGTAGGAGTGCTCTAAAAAAGGTTAAGTCAAAATCCACTCATTAGAGGGTGCAATGGGGGTCCAAAGTTTGTATGGGGAAACTATTTACTCTTTTATCCAAAACTTCACAGGAGTATTCCCAAACATAAATGACTAAAGAGATGTTTTAGGGTTTTTTGAGAATTCAACTCTTGAAAGTGGTAAAAAGGTTAACAGTAAAAAAACAACATGGTTATCGTTTCTATAGTCTATCGTGTCGCTGTACCGAGGTGTACGTGAAATACCATCTCCTCTTTCATGGTATCATGGGCTTGCGGGTTATGACAGGGGTATCGTTTTTGTGTTTATTTCTGATTCAAAAAATTCTAAATATAGCATGTTAACCAACGTTAAACTTTTAAGTTTTCCTGAGTTTTCACGCGATAGTAATCAAAAGTACATATTATCTGTGTATTCAAGAGGTTTTTTTATAAAGTCAAAACAGCCGTCACCATAAATTTCGTCATTTTTGATCCAATTGTGTAAATCGATGTATCGGGATCCCAGAGGTTCTTATTGACAAACTGCAAAAAAGGCTGCCTATTCAATTTCCGTTTCGATATTGTCCGTCATAAAAATCGGTGGTAATCTGAAGTTCTGACTGATCTGTTCATCATAATGAAGCTGCAGTCAAATTTGCAAGAAACTGTAACAATCTTGATTTACTTCAAATGTTAATCAGCTCGTCTAATTATGATCATCTTTGTAAGGCCTGGGAAACGACAAAATAAATGATAGTTTATCATCAAAACACAACAATCACCCATGTGAGTGTATGTAAACTTTTAATGATAAAAAACATTTGTCGGTTACCAGATGGTAAAGATGACCATAATATGATAGCGTGATTCCTACGGAATTTGAAGTCAAAATTGCAAGAAAAGTTTGCCATCTTGAATTTAGGTTTTAAGTTTAAAACGCCCGTGATAAAAATTGATAAAACGCGGCCGAACCGCGGGTAAAAGCACCATCCGCCACACTTAAATCGGTTAAGGCAAATGCGAGATAAACGCGGGAAAACATTAACACGCAGTGAATAGATATTAGTACGCGGGCGAAGCCGCGGGTAACTGCTAGTAATATAAATATAATACCTACCGATGATTTATTTTTTTGAGATTTTCTAGTCTGATTATATTTTTATTATAAATATAATACCTACCGATGATTTATTTTTTTTGAGATTTTATTATAAGTTTAGAGGTAATCATAAAAGTATAGATACGAGTATCATAAAAAAGTTGATAGTATATAATATATTGTAAAAAAACATACAAAATTAAAACTTTAATATTATAAAACTACACTATAAATAAATATACGTATTTTATTATAAACTAAATCTAACTCTAAAAACGGCCCCCGCGGCATGGTACCCAAGATGCTGGCAGCATTACCCCGCTGGATCGCGAGGCTGATCTGTTGAGCGAGGTACTGGTACTTGTGTCACATATGGTATCTTTGAACCTCTTTAAAAGGGTCTAGCAGGCTAACCTAAGAAGATTGGCCCCCGCAGGGGATTTGGTTGTAATTTGAGGTGCAGTAGTGGCAGGCCCTAAGAACACTATATGCGTAATATCAGCCCTCGAACTTCTTTTGTTTTAGACTTATTCACAAAAATGTCAAAAAATCATGGTAATTTTTAAACTGTGATGTTAACTAAACCAAGTAAGCGAGAGTAACCAAATAAATTCAGAATTAAAGAGCGTGAAATGGGGTTCATAATGCATATTTTTAAAGATATTTATATCTTTAAACTTGGATGAAAAAAAAAATATTTTTATTTTCGGTTATATTTATTGCCACTTCTCGCAGAGGCACAACTACCAAAAAAATTACTTAATAAGCCACAACTCACAACTACGTATACATTTAAAAAAAAATTGAAAAATCAGGGTGCGTCATGTCAAAAAAAAAACATTTACGAACGTATGTTTTCGCACTATCTGTACAAGAACACGACAATCATTGATAAATTATTTTTATTACTATTCCATTTTAACAAATAATTCAGTAGAGCAATCAGAACAATACAATTCTTCTATATTTACAAAATCATACTCTTCATCGTCCCAAATATATATAGCACTTTCAGCCTCAACATATTCATGTTGAAGTTTTCAAAGAAATATTCATACCATTAGAATGAAATGTAACTTATAGGTAACACATCGTATGGCGGAAGTTTTAGGCGGCTACTCGTATGTAACAAGCGCCTGATATTTTACACAATGCGACCATAAGTTTCGCAACACAATTCAAATTGTTCACAAGAGCCGTCTCTAAGTGAGAACAAGATTCTAGCTGTCGCCAC